>BMAU01020579.1:0-100705 GCA_019973935.1 Trichonephila clavipes
ATATATGATGAAAGCGTAATAAAGGAATATTAGTGAAGATGATGCCCTCCCTCATTTTACGAGCAGGCCTGGGGCCTGTCATATATTATATATATATATATATATATTTATATATTATATATTTATATATAGTATTATATATATATATATATATATATATATATATGTATATATATTATATATATATATCTGAATTCTCTATTATATACTATTTATAAATTTTACAGCTCGTTTATCCTATGCCTTATATTCAAATATTTAATTTAATTTCTATATGAAATTTTTTGTAACCAAAATATTCAAAAGTTACGGAATTTAATCACCAGTTTATTTTTGCAATATACGGTATATTCTTTGCGTCTTTTAACACCAAATAAGATAAGTATTATCTGAAAAGATGATGAGAGGTAGAAAACTAATGTAACAATACTTTTGATTCACTATTCTAATGAAATGAAATATTCCAGCATCTTACAGTTTTTAAGCAGATATTGAAATTATAATGTTGAACACATAGGCATGTAATGTCAATTTTTCCTAAAAGGAAATAAATATTCATGTAAAAAAATGAAAAATTTACACTAAGCCATCGATTGAAAACTCCAATTCTGATTTAAAAAACGAATTTTTTTTTTTACAAGTTTACATATTTTTAGAATAATTTTCTAACTTAGTATTATGCTGGTAGTTAAATAAATTTTTAAACTGTGTATATAATAATCACTAACTTAACATTGACAGAGTATATAATTTATTAAAACAGATTAGTGTCTAGGTGCAACATACGTAGTAGTTCAAAAGTTCCCGAACTGAGTCTAACTTAAAAAATATTGCTGGAGTTAAGTTACTGAAAGGCATCATCCTTCGAAATTATACCCTTGAGCAACAGCATATTTTTTGTTATCGCTTGTAAAAATAATTCAAACGTTTTCTGGAATCCATTTTTAGTCGTGTCCTTTAATTCATCTTACGATACACTGTAAACTTCATCTGCAGATTGAAATCGACGACCCTGCAAAGTGAAGTATCGCGAAATATGGGTGAAATCAGGGGAGGGAGTTAAGCTAAGGCGGCAAAATAATTGTTTTCATATCACCCCCATCGTTAATCGGGCATGTACTTCAGTATATTAATGCATTATCGGAGCTCATAGGGAACTTCAATCTCCTATCTTTAAACAAACTGGATGATTACATGAGTTCAGCTTATTTTTTAGCCCTTTGTTGCATTAAGTTATCCAACTACTTGAAACTGTGATTTTGCAAAAGTCTAGTAAATGGATAATATTTAGGATATTTAGTGTTACTTAGATTAGAAATGTATATAAAATTGTTTTAAGAGTAGTATTACAATATAAATTTATTTAAGTACAATATTTCCTGTCAAAAAGTTTCATAAAACATTCTTTCTTTATGAAAAAAATGGTTCTATTATAATATTTGCCTGTATATAGCCTGTATCTCTGCACAGAGGTTCAACTAGAATTTTGAAATAAATAACTTAAAAGTGGGTTTATATATCCATGCTTTAACACAGCAGAGGGGAGAATTTTTAAGAAAGAAACGCCGATAATTATTTCAATGGGTTGTAACTCTGAAAATAATGGGAATTTTTCTAAAAGCATAGTTGAGCCTCTGTACAGAGGTCTGAGCTATATACCTCTATATACCAAAGCTCTGAGCTATGTACCAAAATATTATTACAATAGAAGCATTTTTCACAAAACGAGAACATTTTGAGAAAAAAAAGGTTAGTTCTCAAGTTAATTTTTTTGCCGAAATATATATTGTATTTAAATATATTTTTTGTCAAAATGACCTTATGACAATTTTATGCATTTATTGCTAATCTAAGTGACACTAAATATGAAAATTATCGATTTATACACTTTTTAAAATCACGATTCCGAACGTAGTCGTATACCTTAAATATAATGAGAATTTAAAAATAAAAGTTCGAATAAGTAATTAAAAGCATTAAAAATTATACAATTACATTAGGTGTATAAAATATTCAATTTAGTTGAGAGTGTGGGGAAAAACATTTTTTAATAATATGTAGGTGTGTGCTGTTTCTGCTGAATTCGATGAGGGATTCTATGTATACTGCGAAACTGGATCGGCGAACCGACCCGTAACTCAGAAGACTTGTTCCTAAGCAGGAGTGAGAAAATCACTCTGCGATAAGAAAACCCGCAATGTCAAAAATCTTGCCCAGAACGGACGACTATTTAAGAGCATCAATGTAATTCTGAACGAGCCAATCAGGGGACAGCCTAAGATAACCCCAAAGGAGGAGGTGTGTCCCTGATAAAGGAAATCTGGACGCCGGAGCGTTACCAGAGATATTGATTAGTCTGCCCCCTGTTCTTAACTACCGACACAGAACATTTTTCGATGTTTTCAGTGGTGTGGGGGAGTCTGTGGACGTCCAGAGCGTTAGTCATCATTAACACTTGCCCTACCATCTTTGAAACGTTGATACCACTCAACTTTGCTTTTGCAATAATGTATTACTGCCTTAAAAACGCTTCAAGATTTCATAAGTTTCCGTATCATTAATTTTCCAAGCAAATACAGAATTTGATAGTATTCTCTGACTAAGAAACGCAATTTAGTTCAATCGCCGGCTACTAAATGCATTCATTTACAAAATACGACGTCGTGGCAAAACACCGACCCCGTGATTTTTGTACAAAGCTTTTATAAAGGGCAAGAATGCCGTGGACTCCCAAGTGGAAGAAGGCAGTGTTATTGTAGTCACCCTTCGGCAAATATTTTTCAAATTACAGGCTCAGTCCTGGAACTTTTGAATCCTACCTCGTTTATGATCCATAAAATAATGTGATATTTGATTGTTCTTATAAAGGATGTTTTTAGAGGTATATAGAACTTTAAATTTCAATAAAATAACGAAGTATTATTCGATTGACATGAATTTTTTATTCGAAAGATAATCTTGTGGCATTACATTTTAAATATGATTTCTGGCATAGGACTGCCACGGCTGGCTCGGATGTAGTCCAATCTGGGCGTCCAATTTTCGATCACTTTTTCCAACATTTGTGGCCGTATAACGGCAATAACACGGCGAATATTGTCTTCCAAATGGTCAAGCGTTTGTGGCTTATTCGCATAGACCAATGACTTTTTATAACCCCAAAGAAAATAGTCTAGCGCTGTTAAATCACAAGATCTTGGAGGTCAATTCACAGGACCAAAACGTGAAACTAGGCGGTCGCCAAACGTGTCTTTCAATAAATCGATTGTGGCACGAGCTGTGTGACATATTGCGCCGTCTTGTTGGAACCACAGATCCTGGACATCATGATTGTTCAATTCAGGAATGAACAAGTTAGTAAACATGGCTCTATACCGATCACCATTGACTATAACGTTGTGGCCTTCATCGTTTTTGAAGAAGTACGGACCAATGATTCCACCAGCCCATAAAGCGCACCAAACAGTCAGCTTTTCTGGATGTAACTGTGTTTCGACATACACTTGTGGATTAGCTTCACTTTAAATGCGGCAGTTTTGTTTGTTGACGTAGCCATTCAACCAGAAGTGCGCTTCATCGCTAAACAAAATTCGATTATGAAAATCGACCATTATTTTCGAAATAAAATTGCACAATTTGAAAGCGTTGTTCTGGCGTGAGTCTTTTCATGATGAATTGCCAAACCAAACTGAGAATAAATCACTTGACAGCTGTTAAATCGGTCGCCATCTTGGAAAGTAATGCGAACTTAAACTTCTATACCTGGAAAAAAACACTCTTTATAAAGTCTAACAAT
Organism: Trichonephila clavipes; assembly: GCA_019973935.1. Lineage (NCBI taxonomy): Eukaryota > Metazoa > Arthropoda > Arachnida > Araneae > Nephilidae > Trichonephila > Trichonephila clavipes. Next base: position 3,797 of record BMAU01020579.1, read on the forward strand.
GCTATAAATGAAATTCCTGCTCGATAATGTGGTATGCTGCAATGCAATACAATTTATATTACTAATTTTGTTTATCTCCCAGATTTACACTTTAATGTCGAGAGAATGTTTTTAGAAAACCTTTTCTACGTAAAAAAATATAAAAATATACCAAATATCTGAATATTTTTTTTAAGTAGAGAGAAGTAATAATAAGGGAACGTGCGTTATACGGTGAATATACCTAAACAATAACAAAATGTAACTAGAAAGTATGGGTATGCGTTATACGCCTTATCTTACGGTAGCTAAGACTTCTCCAGAGAGCCTAAATTAAGAATTTCGAAAAACTTCACATTATTTTCACAGTTACCTCCAGTTGAAATAAGTCTCGTTGTTTTTTTAATAAAATTGCTCAAATATGATGTAATAACCCTCCAACTGAACAGCATGGCTTTTTCCACCCTACTAGAGAGGCTTCGAAAACGGACCACACTGAATTTTTCCTGAGGCCGGGGACTCGCCAAAAATGAACCAAACAGATTTTTTCCCCTTCAAGTAATGTGTTCAAAACCGGTAAGGTGGTATTTTTCCGAATTCTTTTCCCCCTTTAAAGGTTTACGATCTTGAAAGATAATTAGAGACGGTCGGGGAGAAACAATGGGCATTGAGGGGGAACTTTTATGGGCCACTTGGAGACCGGTTCCTTTGGCAATCGTAAAATCTCGGAAAATTTCTTTAAACCTAAAGTGTACGGAAATAAATTGCAAGTCAGCAGTTGAGAATTCTCAATTTTTTACTTTACCTTAAAATTCTCAAATGGAATTAAGTTTTTAAAATGTATGTCTAAGTTTTTAAAAAATATCTGTAGTATTTAAATTCAAATTATATATTAAAACATTGAGAGGATAATTTTACTGTTTCATTTTTCTTATTTAATCAATACTTTCTCAGGGATTTTTTAAAAATGATTATTTTGTTTGTCAAAAATAAAAAAGATTCAAAATTTAAATCTTAAAATTAGGACACTTCTAAACATGAATAATTTTAAGCTTCTGTATTACATTATTTGCAAAAATTTCATGCATGTATTGGGGTTAAAAGGGGCGCGCCCTATTTAAAATCTTTTTTAGTTTTTCATAATTTTAAAGCCAGATATTCAGGGCATCTTACATAGAATCCGTTTGTTTTTGCGTTTTGTATTGTTCAGATAACAAATTATATTTGAATTTTAAATGTCTAAACATTAATTTCATTCAAAGAGAATTTTAATTTCAAGTTTTATATTTTTAACTTGAATCTTCAAATAAAAGAGTATTTAAAAGCATCTGGACAAATTTAGAGTTAACATTTGCGCATATAAATAAATATAAAGATCCTTTTAAATTCACATTAAAAAATATATATTTATGCATAATCCCCCTCATCATTCATGTTCCATTAGTGGTTGACTGAAGAAAAGGTTATTAAAATTTGGATATTTTTATAATTTTAACCATGCAAAACTAGGAATTTTGTATTAGCTCCACTAAAAATTCTGCATTGGAATTTCGAAAAGATATTTATGCGTGTCTCACATACTCAGTTCAAAAACATATATTTACTATAAATACTAATAATTCTTTGGATTTTTAAAATTATCATTAGATTAATTTTTTAATATATATATATAAATATATATATATTCGACTTCTAATATTTTTCAAGTATTCCTTGGGGCTTTCATATCATTTAATTAAGTGAGGGGGATATTAAAAATCTCACCCTCTTTTTCTCTACTCAACTACTTGAGGGCTTTTGGCGACGGACTTGTGGCTGGGGTATCAGGTCAAGGTATCGAATCATGGTTTGGCATGTCTCGAGTTCGAGCCCAGTGCCACAAAAAGACCCGCCGTGTAGGGCAGCGATGCACGTTAAATCTATCGACAGCTGAAATGTCCTCATTGGTGTGTGGTAGTTAGGAGAAGGAGGTTCCAGCTCAGGTGTCGCCCTCGTCATTTGACCATTTTCAAAATTACGAGGTCCATCACTAAAAGCCCTCGTGTAGCTGAACAGTGCGACGTTAATATATTCCCTCACTTGACGACGGACCTCGTAATTTTAAACCATGGTCAAGTGACGAGGATGACGCTTGAGCATCGATCCCTCCCACGGCGGATCTTCAGTGGTGCTGGGGTCGAACTCATGACACGTCAGCTACGAATCCGTTACTTTGACCATTGAGGCTACCGCGGCCTCACAATGTAGTTGAAAACTGCATGTTGCGAGTAAAAATATGCTGAAACATTTGATGAACTTATAATAGATTTTGCTGTAGAAGATATATGAGAATACTGATGACAATTTTTAAAAATTCAATTTAAGTTTCAGTTTGAAACTTATTCGTTTTTTTCGCATTTATTATTAAATAGTCGCAAAAACAAATTAATAGTTTAACACATTCATAGATTTTAAAAAAATAAAGGTATAATAAATGACATTGTTGTGGAATAATATGTTTTTATAGTTTTGAATTCAGACTTCTTTGCAGGAGTGTAGACTATTAAAAGGCTGATGTAGAAGTTAGAAAACTAATATTTAAAATATATGGAAAACAATATCTGCAATTCCATGATCTTGACGAGCAGAAGACGGCATTTTTACTTATTAGGGCAGAGTAAGCATAAGGTAGGAGCTTGTGGAGTAAACAACCAGGCCTGTGCAGTTTTGGCAGGTAATGAACTCCCATTCGTTGCTTTCAATAAGGAATAAAAAATAACAAATACAAAAATAAGTCATGTAAAATTTTATATAATTTTAATAACAATGAATTGTGAACTTAGTTTCCAATTCATTTTGTCACGAGTTGGTAGCAACTACGGTATTCTATCGACGTACTTCTTATATATATATATATAAGAAGTACGGTTGATAGAATACCAATAATTTTAACACTAATTTTATATTTCGTTCTCGTAAACTTTACTCCATTTAAAACATGTATTGACAAAATACTCTCCTTTGTAGTATTTATAAAATATTAAAAATATAATGGTTATCTTACCCAACATTTTAAATCAGGGGCGGCAACTGTGTAGCTAAGACGTGCCAAACCAATCTGTCAGTATCATTCATCGTGCCACATAGTAGGAAATTTTGAAATCCTTCGATTTTTACGGTAATATTTGCAGATTTAAAGAATAGAGGTAAATAATTTAAATTTACAGTTTTATATTTTATATTAATTATGGATCAATAAAATACATTTATTTACATAAAAATAAACAATATAAAAAATTTTTACTATTTCTTCAATTAAAGATAAAAAAAATTAAATGTATGTTTCCAACATATTTACTTAAATAAGAAATAGACAAAGTGAAATATAAATGATTCCCTTCGTACAGTTAAAAAAATTGTAATGCGAATTAACTCTTTTCACGACTCTTCTTTTCATATCGCAAAACCAGGGGTATAATGCATGACACGATTCTGAGCATTCAGTTTTTGTTAAACAATTTCTTTGCGGAGTCGAAATATTTTCATATTAGGAAAGATTTTTTACTTTGATATGCCGAATCATAAGTGGAAAGCAGAGTACATGCAATTTTCTTTTTTTCAACAATTAAATCTAGCAATAACACTCAAATATTTACAAAATAGCTGTAAATTTATCCTTAGAATTATCTTTCAGATTATTTTGTAGTTCCATAAATGTCCATAACTCTCTCAGAAGATGTTTGTCAAATAATGTCTAGTATCAACTTCCATCCACTCAAGAATTGACAAATTTGTAGAGTAGTGCTGAGTGCCACTAAGAATTGTACCACGTGCCACAGGTCCATAGATTGCCGACGTTTTAAATGTTCTTATTAACTAACCATCTCCTATTCAAACACAATTTATATGATAAGGGTTTTCATTCAAATTGTAGGGAATTGTATTAAATTCAACCATAAAGTAATTTTGTGTATCAAAAAAAATTACGTTGTTTCGAGATCCCCTTGAGGCAAAACGAAAGGAATTTGACATAATTATATTAAGTTTCTCTAAAAGGGGAAACGTTCACATTCAAAATACACTGCGTAAAGTGGTTTTAGGTGTACGAAGTTATATTCACTGTATTCCTAAAATAAATTTTGATATTTTGGTTTTCGTTAAGTTTTGAAGTTATTTCTTCAAATGGCTTCTCCATTACATTTCTTTCAAACTTGCTATTTTCTTTTGCGGCCACGGTATCCTGATGGTCATGGTTATGAACTCGTGTCAGTGTTCGAGCCCTGGTACCACAAAGTTTAGCGTTGAAGAGGAGCTAAAGCACGTTAAACGTCGAGGTCAAAGTCTCACGTTGGTGTGATGTGGAAGTTTGGAAGGAGTTATCAGCTCAGGTGAAGTGAAGTGAAGTGAATGTGGTATCAGCTCAGGTATCGTCAGGTATCGAAAAATATATCTAAATATAAATAATTTATGTCTAATAAACATATAATTGTTTTTAGCTACAGTTTGGAAAATGCATTGAAATTTGTATCGGGACAGGATTTTAACATACACTCTGTCGCAAAAATATATGCACAGAAAATCTAAGCAGAAAGCTACAATCGAAACTCTGACTTAGGGAAGTAATATAGTCACGGTGAGATATGCAAATGATTAAGAATTTCGAAGCCAATGAGACAAGGCTAAATTATTGCTATATATTAGTTGCGCAACTGGGAGAGTTAAAAACATGGTACGAGCGCCGTACGGCTATCAAACGAATCTGATGACTTTGATAGACGATATTGAGACTTAGGATGCCTCTAAGACGTAACCGGCGGCAGTACGAGCAGCTGACGGACTTTGATAGGGGCCGTATAATAGGCCTCAGAGAAGCAGGTTGGTCGAATAGACGTATCGGCCACCACCTCGGTCAGGAGCGATATGGTAGTTGCTCGGTGTTGGCAACAGTGGATCACAGAAGGTAGAGTGTACCGTCGCGGAGGTCAGGACGTCCCAGGAACACAAATGATCGCGAGATCGTGCAATCAGAAGAGTGGCCACTTCGGCACCAACAACGTCGCTAGCATCGATTCAACGCCACTTACCTCCTTCAGACATCCAGTGCCCATCAGAGAAACCATAAGAGACGACTGACCGAAGTTGGCTTGAGGCCGACGTCCGCTAAGACGCTTACCACTGACCCCACATCATAGGCAGTGTCGACTGGATTTTTGCCGACCTCGGGCAACTTGGAGTGTGACAGACTGGAGACGTGTCATCTTCAGTGATGAATCCCGATTCAGTCTCGGTGCTGATGACCACCGCACACGTGTCTGGAGGCGCACCGGCCAGCGGTCGATCCGGCATTTATTGTCGAGCGGCGCCTTTGGCATAATTTCACAGGTGTGACAGTGTAGGGCAGTTTCGCGCGGGACGCGTCATCGCGCTAAGTGGTCCTTCCAAGGCACTTTGACAGCTCACCAGATACGTAGAAAAAGGACGATATTTTTGCGCCAGGTTAGCTGCTACCCATGCTATCAGTCTTCCCGGGTGTCATTTATCAACACAGGATGAAATACTCAGCCCATACTGCGCGACTCTCACCCAGCAATGTGCAAAGGATGTGACGTCCTACCATGGCCTGCCCGTCACCACAGATCTTTCGCCAATGAGAGCATGTCTGGGACTGGGAAGGCAACTGCAGCGATCCGGGAAGGATACGGGAGAATTAACTGCGCAAGTCACAAGAAGATATATGGCGAAAGGATCTTCCACAAAGTCATAAGTGATCTAAATTGAATCGATGCCGCCGAATTTCGGCTTGTACTTATAGCTACCAGAGGTGGCTTTACTACTTACTGATTTTTAACCTTTTGCAAGCTGTAACCGCTTAATAAAATGATATTTTGTTCTGAATTTTTAATCATTTGTTTATTTTCATATACTACACTACATGCATACCAAATTTCGTGAATGTAGCTCAATTTCTTCTGGGTGCATATATTTTTTGCGACAGAGTGTATTATGAATGTGTTTTGACTGCCACTATGTTATATATTTATCTTTCATCTTTTACAATATGAGTAGAAGTCGTAAACAGTTTGTCACAGTAAAATTAATTTTTGTTTTATATTCAAATTGTACTATTATATTGATTCTGAAAATAATAAGTTAGTTTGATAAGCCATTATTTCACAATTTTAAAGCATTGAACAGTTTTGAAATTTTTAAACTTTCTAAAATGTTAAATTATTAAAAAATATTTAATTATTGTAAGTGATTAATATTTCTTAGATTATTGGAAACAAAAAGTATAAAATTTAAAATATATCTCTTTGTTGAATTTTAGTAATTATTTTATGGCTAAACCTGGAAAAACCCAACTTTTTTTAAATATTAACATTAAGATATTTTTAAAAATAACTAAAGCTCTCAGACGTAAATCATATGAACTTTTTATAGAACATATGTAAGGGAACATTTACAAGATATTTCAAGACTCTATCTTGAACAGGAGGAAAAACGCCTTAGGGATTAGAAAACTTACACTCTCATCTTCAAAATTAAAAAATCTGAGAAAAACATATTTAAAATTTGTAAAGGCATAAAAAAAAAAATTCCATTGCTTGTAAAGCTTTAATTTTTCAATCTGTTACTATCAAATTATGCTCTACATGAAAATTCTACTTGAAATAAATATATGAATGAAATATCTTTTTAATTCAAAATATTCTAAGACATAACATTGAGATAACAACTGTTAATTTGATCAATTATTCACTTTTATCAGAGACCTTATATATTCACAAGAGTTTTAAATGCAAAAAATTTATATAGAAATTAGTAGTTATATACAAACGTAATCCAGAAATCACCAAAGTTTGTAAACAATATCTATTTTTCTCAGTTCCCCATCGTGGTAGTTAAGCAAGTTTAAGTTTTTTGTAGCTTGACTTTCAAATACTGCAATGTAGAACTACAATAGATTTATTATAATGTAGTTTGTGGTACATCAGGGAAATATTTAGTTCATTCTGCAACATTTGTATTATGTAGTCTAATTGTAATATTACCTTAAAAAGCTGAATTTTAGATTTACCATTTCAGTCATATTCCATCCCTTTCAAGTATTATTTATCCCCAGTAGCCTGCGTACATTTGGTCATGGCATTTTTCAAAAAGGAAAAAAAAATAATGAAAACAAAGTAAAGAGCTTTTAAATTATATAAACTATGTGTCAAAAAAATATATTGGTCTTTAAATCAATCTTAATTAAGTAAATGTGAAAACTCAAAAACTTAAAAACATGAGCAAACAGAAATGATTGTAGAAACTAAAATTGTAGTTAATTGCCGTTTCACACGAAATGATAGTTGTGTTAAAAAATATTTTTAATTAATTAAATCTAGGAATGCAAAAATGCTTTAAAATGAAACCAATTTAAAATCAAAACTCAGAAAATTAAAATTTCTTAAAACCTAATTGGTTTTAGATCAGAAATTGAGCAAGTTTCCCAAATATATAAAATATATATTTGCAATAAATTGGAGGTGAACTCTCTGTTGGCCGTGAAGTGTAGAAAATGTCCATTTCACAATCCTCACCCTAGGCCACAGCTGTGAATGAGAAACCTCCCGTTTCGAAGAACACAGAGACTGAAAAGCAATAAAATCTTTCCCTGCAAAACCAATCGGGACCTCCTGCGGCGTTAACAGGGAAAGCACTAAACAGCCATTCGTTTTTGAAGCAGTTCGCGAACTTTATCGGAGCATTTTTTGGCTTAGCTAGCTTTGAAAAAGTAGACCACTTTCGAAGTGAAATTCAATTAGCGGGTCATCCAGTCAGAGGGTTAAATTACAAATAAATCCACTCATAAATTATACATTTCAAAAACTGATAGTTCAGGTTCTAACCAGAGGTCTCATCTATGTATAATAGTGCTTCTCCAAACTTTTCAATACTCGCGACGCAATATCCAATCATCATTTTTATCGCGCCCCCTACACACAATAACATTATATTGAATTCAATAATACTGTATTATTACACTACACCTACAGTGTGTGTGTGTGTGTAGTGTGTTTTGTTGTGTGTGTGTGAACGACTTTAACCTTTTATATGCCACCGACGTATATAAAGTTCTCGCTCGGCAAAGCATTAATCTTCTGGGCGACATATATACGTCTTTCCGAAATACAATCTTTTCTGTGCAATACTATTCATAAAATTATTCCTAAGGCTAGCGTGGTAGAACTGCTTTTATTTTCTGTCTTCTGGTTTTGATTTTTGATTATTTTTCTCTTTCCAAGAAAAGAGTTGGTTTTTCAACACAGAGACTTAAGGCAGCGTTTATCAAACTGTGGGGCGCCCCCTCTAGGGGGCGTGATATCTCTACGAGGGAGGCGCGAGCATATTGAAAAGTAGAAGACTAAAGATTATTTTAAAAAATCTTAATTTACTGACAGTAAATAAATAAAATACATTGTCTCAAAATAAAATGCAATATACAAATTTGAACTGATATAATACATTTATAAATGTATCAACACTACACACTATGTATTTTATAATTAATTTAACAAAACTAAGTTAATACATGTTTAATAATTACCAGTGACCCATGGGTTTGTAATGTATGAAATTCGTACACAAATTAACACTTATCTTGATCATTTGTACGGTTTATAAATAATCCCTTAACTACCGATTAAAAGATAGGTAATTCGCTCCCCAAGACCACCATTTTCTACATAGGAGAGCGTATGTGATGTATTGGGGGGGGGCGGATGAAAAAGAAATAAATTAGTAAAATCTTCTCTGAATTAAGTAAATTCTTCGCAAACACTCCGTCATTGGTCCTTTTATTGTGTTCGAAAGCTTTCGGAATAATTTTATGGATAGCAGTACACAGAGAAGATCATACTTTGAAAACACGTATATATACGTTCGGAGACGTATATATACGTCCGGGGACGTTTATATACGCTGGTAGAACTTAAAAGATTGTAGTTTCAGCGTCAAAATATAGTATTATCTGAATTCAATACATGGTTGTATCGAGGGGGCGCGATGAAAATTATAATTGAATATTGGGTCAAAGAGTATTGAAAGTTTTTTGAAGCACTAGACTTAAGGTGATCTTCTGTTAAGACATTAGTACAAAAAGTCATTAAGTACTTATTCAGATTCATTAAGATCACTTAATGATTAATGTTCATTCAATTCATTCATTAAGTGATGTATTTTTCGGTGTGATGGGAGAAAATTGTCGAACCAATAGAGAAAATAACTGATGAAAAAAAAAAACTTTTTCCATAGAGCGGGGATGGCGAACCAATGGCACGCGTGCCTTTGATGGCACTCGACACAATATTTTGGGCACGTCACCGATCAAAACAGTTGAATTTTAGTTCAAAATAACAAAGTTCACTACGAAGTATTACGAATAAAAGCGAGTGATCAGTCACGTTTTTACAGACATATGCCAACATTTCAAAGAATTGAATGTAAAACCTCTAGACACAAATAAAAAAATATTATTTTCAAGAGGGATCTCAACTCTTTTGACGCTAAATCCCATGTTTTCAGTAATGATATTATTACAAGAAATTACAAATACTTCCCAAACTAGAAAAATTAGATGAAGAAAAAAATATTGAAGAAATTTCACTAACTATTATGTACCCTGAAGTGACTTCCTTTGATAAATTGATCTTGTCCCAACTTGAATGGTTGAAGAATGAAGAATTTGAAATGCAACTGATTAATTTCTAGTCTAGTTCAGCATGGATTCAAAAATTTCTTGAAACAAGGAAATTGTTGGAATTGATTTAAACAGAAACATAAACAAGCAGTATAAGTAGAAATGCCAGTAACGAAATTTTGGAAACATAGAATTCGATTCCGGATACATTTAGCTGATTGAAGAAGCTGGCTCATGCTATTTTAACCATATTTTCAGCTACCTATGTCCAAAAATCATTATTTTCAGAGAGGAAAAACTTTTAAGATTCATTTAGAAACCATTTGTAAGATGACTCTAATTCAGCATGCGTTCTATGCAAAAAGTAAAATTTTACAATTCTAAGGAAAGTTAATTGTCATCTAATAGGCAACAACAGAAATTACACTAATGTTACTTTAATTTGAATTACATGTATATCTCTGAAACATTTACTGCTATACAGTGCAAAATGAATTAATATTAAATAAAGAAAATTTTGAGTTGCTAGTATAATTAGTTTTATTATTTTCCCAAAAATTATAAGTCAAATCATTTGACAGCACTTACTACCGTTAAACGTTTTTTTTAGAAATAGTTGCACGTTCATACAAAAGGCTCACCACCCTGCCATAAAGAATGGATTATTACCAAAAAGAACTTTCCTGTCCATAATTTCCTGGAAATAAGAGCACATTAAGAGCCGCTTTAAAAAATCGGTTACATACTCATCGAGTAAATAAAGCAAAGAAACATAACAATATTATTTCTACAAGACCTATCCGAATATACCTTCCAATACGACTGTTTCTTGTTCGAAAATGCTATACATAATTAAAATATTTTCAATCAAAATATCTTGAAAATTATTTTAATGTGAATTATGGTAATACAAAGAATGCGATGCAGTGGAATTTTAGAAATCTGCAGACCTGTGACTAGCCTAACATTGCCTGATTTTATATGCGGTAATGACGTTTTTATTATTAATTATTGTCCACTTGTCAAAACATCAACCAACAATAGACTGAGATACAGATATAATGTCATCACCCTTAATACGCTGACACGCCGGTATGATTAAAATTAACTGCGAAAATATATATACATGGTTCCCATTTATGCAATAAACATCGATATCCATAGAAATTAAGATGGCATGAGCTTTACGGTATCATTTTATTATACATCGATATGGAATGAGCGACGTAAGTATAATTAATAGTTTTGAATAAATGCTTATCAGGTGTTCAGTATAGATGTACAGAGAGAAATCAATCATTTGAAAAAAAAAAGATTAAGGCACCTCTTATTATTATTTAAATTATATTAAATTCAAATGAATCATTTGTATATAAAACGGTGTGTTCAAATCATATTTAAATATTATCAATGATATTTTTAATCTTAAACACAAAACCTTTGATTTTAGACTTCTTGAGGCGAAGCTTTATATATTACAAAGCAGCTATTTGTAGTGAAATACGCATTATCAAATATAATTAAGTCAAGCAGAATTTAAACGATTCAGCGTAATAAATGCTGAAATGTAGAATGCAATAATAAAAGCATCATGTACATGTACACAACATGACGTAATCCAGCGAATTAATTTTTCCTACTTATAGGCAGTTGAAATTGTAACATAAATTTTAGTTTATTTATTTATTTATTGCTGTTCTATGCAAAAAAAAATGCGTATTTCGTGCTGTAAGCAAAATTTTACTTTTATGCATCTATAACTAACGTAAAATTCTCTCTTTAAAGAAAAATATTCTTAGTTTCTGTTTAAAAATTAATCAATTGTAACTGACGCATTGTAGAACCAATAAGGAATGCATTGTGCTACAATATATATAATCTCCTTTAGATACATACATATACAGACTGTATTCGTCGTCACACTGTCAAAAGGAAGGCATTGACCTGAAACAACGCTTCAGGACTGTAATAAAAAGTCATTTTTGATACATTCTTTTGGGAAAAATGACTGAAAATGTATCATTTTTGAAAGGAGTTTTAAAAAAAAAAAATACATTTTGATAAAAAAGATCTATCTCTTCTTTGATCATCTACAATTTTAGATGCAACTCCAAATGCCCATTTATTAAAAATGTAATTTGTTAAAAACAGTTGATGAAAAAGAGAGGTTTGCCTTTTTAAAACTCATTTCCCTTTGACATTAATACATTATTATTTTAGGTCGCTTTTGTGTGAAACATTTTAAAGTTCAAATTATTGTTATAAGTCCACGTCTGAAAGAGACAAAATATATACAAAAAAAGTGCACATTATTAAAAAATGTATTTAATCTAAAACATATTACACTCAAAGTTAAATATAATGTGAAAAAAACCTTCAATAACTTTCATTCAGCCTTTTTAAGGAGTATTTTTACAATTTTTCGGAAGATAAATTCTAATACAAAAGCATACAGTAAAACGAATTTCGGTATTGAAGCAAATATTGATCTGCTTTGTGATTAAATTTTTAAAATTACCGATCAAAAATGTTCACATTTTAATAGCTAAAATGCGTCAGTAAAAAGCTAAGGGCAAAAAAATGCAAATCGGTAGCTCCCTGAAAAATGCAATAATCTGAAATGTGCAACTATTCGCATTGGATGCGTCTTGTAAAATGAGGTATAAGCCCTTTCTTATCTAGGAATCCTACCTTTCATGAGGCTCTAGCACCATTTCCTTTAAGAATAGTAATACAGTCGGATCTCTATATAACGAAGTCACTAAATCCCGAAAAGAGTTTTTAAATGGAAAATTCGTTATACAGAGGTTCATTTTTCAATCTTCTTTATAAATCACATAAAAATATTTAAATTCTTAAATACTATATCTATAAAAATGTAACTATTCACATCTTTTTTGTGAATTTCTTACCCACCAAAAAAAAGGGAAAAAATTGCAAGGAAAGTTTCTTGATACCTTTATTTACTCCCTGAAGAATTAAATTTTGTCCTTTGAAGCTTAAGCACTTTCGTTTTGGCATTTTCAAGTTACTAGAAAGGAAGTTACCAATACGGCTGATAATACCTACACATAAATGGAGACTAGTTAAGGGACACGAGACAACTCAATGAAGGTGAAAGGGGATATCGAAATTGTTTTCTGGGGACTGGACAATGAGGATTAAGGTTGCACTTATTGGATGAAACCCCATAATTCTATTGCTCTCGGTGAGTTAGGCACTTAATAAAATCAGTTGAAGATTTATGACCATCTTAAATGTGTTAAAAGAGATAATAATATGAAATGTCGAGAAATGCTTTGAAAATAGGGGGAAATTAAATCACAAGAGAAAAAGTTCGTTACATAGAAAATATACTTCGCTATTGGGAGGTTATTTTACGAAGAAAATCGTGAATTGTTGTCGGTTCCAGGAAAAAAGTTCACTATAGAAAAATTCGCAACACAGAGGTTCGTAATATGGAGGTTTGACTCTATCAAATTTCTTTAGTCTATAATGTATAGATCAAAAAAGATTTTGTCATAATATTTAATATTAATTTTTTACGCTGCAGCGGTAGTTGGGAATACGCATGAACTACTTATAGAGCGGAATCAGGAATTTTTATTAAATGCATTGATGGCACATGTAAAATCTATGAAGTAATCGTACTGTTAAGAAATAAAATTAAATTCAATTATTTTTTACGAAGCCTCTTAAAAAATGGAGGAGAACAATCTTGTTAAGTACCGCAATTTTTATCGCAGCTGGATAAAATTGGTGTTAATGTTAATAACTTAAAAGCAAATTAAACTTAAATTCTAATTGACTGATTCATTAACTTTATCATTGCAGTGTTTTCTTTCAAAAAGAATTACTTTGTTAAAGGACTTCATTTCTTTTATAGAGCTTCAGTGATAATTATATAAATGGTAAATGCTTAATAAAATATAATATAATACAAATTAAATATACCGTCTTATTAGTTACCAGCTATAGTTGTTATGCCAAAAAATATTTCAGGAACATATTAAAAAATTTAACAGAATTCTCGAAAGTAGCATTTGCCCTTTCCAAAAGTACTAATTAAACCTCTACAAGAGAAAATATTTATTTTAATTATTTTAGATTTTATTTATTATTTATAGAAAAAGTATTTAAATAGAATATATGTGTCTGTCTTCTTTAAATAAAAAACACAATTATTGCTGGAAGTTTTTTATAACGATATACATATGGAATTTTAACAAAGATTGATTGACAGGAAAATGAGTTAACCTTTAGAGTAGGAAATGCATCCAACTGACTTTATTATTTTTTTCCATGTATCTAAGAGTGATCACGAGAAACTGTTGCTTGGGATGATGTATTGGGTACTTTATCAATGTCATCAAGGAATCCGGTAAGTGCATTGTCTTTAATAATAGAACTGCAACGACATCTCAATTACATGATCATACAAGAACTGAAGTTATCATATTGAATGAATGATTGTTATACATTGTTTGCGAGTAAAAGTTCAGTATTTTTCTCAGTATTAGCTATACAATTATTTCTTTTATTTTCTTTATAAAAGAAGGAAAAATTCTTTTCAGTTTTGGAACTAGTTTTACACAGTACAGGTATTACAAAACCACATAAATATTTAAAATATTTCAAGCGACTTTTATACAAGAAAATGACTTAAAATTTGAAATGTATTTCATCTATTTGAAAATTTAAAAATCAATATTTTTTAAATAAATCATTATAGTACTATGCGATAGAATTTTGATTTCGAATATAAATTATTGACAATAGCCTTCGGTATTTCTTTTCCCAGGTGGTTTAAAATAAGAAAATATTGCAGATTTTTATTAATTCTTAACAAAAATTAAAGTCAATATTAATGCTAAAGATATAAGCTTTACGAATTTTCTTCCTTTATAACAAAGAAAAATAATCTTAATAGTTAAACAGCAACCGTTTAACTGTAGCGTGCGAAACCAATCTACCAATATGTGTGTATTGTGATACAGCGTGCCACTTAGCTGAACCTTTTGAAACAATTCGATTCCTGCGATAATGCATACAGGGTTCAAGAATAGAGGTCAATAATAAAAATTTACTGTTTTATTATATATTAATTTTTAATCATTTAAAGATATTTCTTAACATGAAAATAAACCGCATAAACTACAACTATTTCTTCAATAAAATGTTTTTAACAATTTTTTGTTTTATACATATTATGTATTTTTAAACATATTTACTAAAGTAGTAAATAGACAACACACATAAAATATAAGTATTCTCTTCATTTTTGCTAAATAAAAATTATAATGCGAACCTACTGTTTGCACTGATATATTTTTCACATCGCAAAATCAGGGGGTATAATTTTTGACTTTCATTTTTTGACACGCGATTCTGATCATCCAGCAGTTAAACAATATCTTTATGTAGTCAAAATATTTTTCATATGAGAAAAGAATTTTAATTAGATATGTAGAACCAAAAGTGGAAAGTAGAATGCATGCAATTATCTCTCATCAAACAATTAAATCTCTCCAGCAAGGAAATTCAATAGCTTACACAATAACTGTAAATTTATCGTTACAGTTATCGTTCAGATTTTTTTCGTAATTCCTAATGTTTGTCAAGAAGGTCCGTTATAAGTTTATCAACTTCCAACCGCTCAAAATTTGACAAATTTGTAGGTTAATGCAAAGTGCTACTCAGACCTGTACCACGTGCCACATATGGCACGTGTGTCATAGATTGGATGCCCCTGATTTAAATAATTATTTATAATTTCCTTATAAAAAGGCTTGCTAAACTGTAAATTTCGGATTCAAATTTTATATATCAGTAATGTATTATTTCAGTAATAATAAGGAACATTTTCATTCTATCACTTAGAACAGGGTCGGCAACCTGCGGCTCCCGAGCCACATACGGCTCTTGGGATGGGAAGATACGGCTCTTTAGTTCCATACGCAAATATAATTTATTTTATCAAAAAAAAAAAATCGTCCTGAATCGATTCACGAGGATTAGGCACCATTTTTTATCTCTCAGTCATTTGTACTCGCTTTCCCCGCTCTCCTCCCCGTGAAATGCGTCGTCAGTCCGTTGGAAGCTTCCGGAATGACGACGTCGTCGGATGTTTTTATGTAGGTTTAATTCGCTTACGATGCAAGGCAATTTGGCGTTTTCACCAGTGCATTGGCTGTGACGTATATTTTGTTGTTTCACTAGAAGCGAATATCTTCTCAAAGGTATGTATGTACATATATAATAATAATAATGAAACAGTAAAGGTAGGTAACATATTAAGTATTACATTTTTAAATACATTTTATGCATATTTTTTTTTCCAAATAAGATACCTAAATACTTTTTGAAAATTCAATAAGAATTGTCAAAAAGAAACAAAATAATACTGTTGGATATTACCACGAAAGTGTTTTTATTAAAAATATACATTTAATAAATTACCTATTTTATTGTTTATCTATTTTATAGCTTTTATTATTGATAAATTAGCGTTATAATAATAATTATAAGTGTTTAACACGGAAGTAAAAAAATGGTCAGCAACTCTTGCCACATACGACTCAAGATTTTTATTTTACAAACTCTCAATATTCCATTTCCTTATTTGTTGCCCTCGAAAGTTCCAGATCTTTCCATAATTAAAATTACAGTTAATTTTTTACAAATAAAATCACGCGCGCGAGCATTAATATAAGCACGAGGAAATAAAGAATCACTATTTGTAACATCCTCCCCCTCTGGTTTCGACGGCATCCCGACGAGGAACCAGGAGTCTGTAAGGACCTTTGGTGGACAGCCACGTTTACGAAGAGGAATAAGGGGTTTTACTTTTGTCATTATTACAAGGAGTTAAAGCAGAGGTGGGTGCGCACTGGGAAGAGGTTCCCGGATTACCAAGACTAGCAATCTCGTAAGATGATGGTGAGATCTTTGTGTTAAAAATCACGTAGGGGACCTTCTCTGCGTGGCATTAGTTTGCACTTCTTCCTTGCGCAGCGTTGCTCAGAGGATGTGATGCTACAAAGACATATCCTCCAGGTTGATATGTTGGAGAAGCTTATCTCTTTTTTATCAGCGTAAAACTTCCTACTATCCTGTTGCTGTTCAACCACCTCTCTAATCTGAGTGGAAAACTTAGCGAATTCTTTTGAGATAGGGAGTTATCTCTGGCACAAAATTATCATTCTGGATGACGACTCGGATATCATTAACAACTTCACTTAGAGTGCGTAACTCTCTACCAAAAATTCAAAAAGGCTGCCGTCTGTCCTGTCGTTTTCGCATTTGGCTGTGTTGAGAGCAAAAGCGGATGAAGTGGTAACTTCTCTGACCAACAGCCATGCTTCTCTTGGACGAGAATTGTCAGTCGTGGTTTCAGATCCCTAATCTTTTGTTGTTCAGCTGGGTTAGCTTGTGGATGGTATACAGGGATCAGGATTGATGGATGTTTAATAGGGTAGCATATTTGTTGCATCACTGCTGACAAAACTGGGTTCCATTGTGACTGATAAGGCGGCGAGGAATGCCATACCACAGTAGAACCTCTTCAATCACAGGTAATGGCACATTCTTTAGCTGTGACATTGGGTAGTGCAAACAGTTCGACCCATTTGGTTGTACAATCCTCAATGATGATGATCCATCTTTTTACCATCTTTACTTCTCAGGTAGGGGCCCGAAGAGATCAATGGCCAAGGTTTCAAAACGTTGGGCTGGCACAGGATTGTCTGTAATAGCCGAAAGGCTTCTGATTTGAAGCTTTGTATTCAATGCAGTCAGGATAGTTCTTTACAGGAGACATTCTGTATGGGGGTACAGAGATAGGAAGACTAATTCTCGTGTTAATGTGGTGCTCCAAGATATTTGTTGCTTCTCCCCCTGGTTCGAAGACATTTTGGAAGGAATCCAATTGGAGGTTAAGTTTCTCCATCTGGGCACACACACACACACACAGAGGTCAAACTTTCATCTTCCCCTTCTCTTGGGCTGGCAGGTGTTAATGGACATCTTCTCAACTATGGACGGGGTGTCCAATTCTTCACCAAATGGCTACTTGTGGGTAGGATTGTCCCAGAAGTAACAACAAGTATTCTTCACATCTAGAACCAAACCTGCAGAACTAAGGAAATATGTTCCTAGAAGAGTTCTATTTCCCTTTGCCTTTGGGAGAATTATGAATTTGGTCAAGACTGATCTCCCCTCAATTTCTGCCATTACTTGGGTTAAGAGGACCTCACCTGTGTTCTGTTGACCATCTGCTAAGCTCATTGCTAATGTGATTTCCTGGAAAAAGGAGTCCTTTATCCTTAAATACCTGGAACATCCTTTCCAGCAATTGAATGTGAAGATCCTGTGTCTGCACATACACGTCCCTTTATTCCACAAAAAGTTATGTCGATTAGGTTCAATCGAGGGCTTCTGGTCTGAGCTATGTAAGCATTGATGTGATTGGTTGCTACGCCTGTTCTTTGTGAGTCGTTGAGGTTACAGGTGGGGCACGTAGATTTTATCAATCCTTGTTTCCCACTGCCATAGCATCTCAGAAGGGATCTCTCATTTGGTATCTGATGGGAATATTCTCTTTTGGGAGGGCGTTCAGGTTTCCTGAATGATGCCTGTCTTCCATCATTTACGATTTCTCTTGCCTTCACGTGTCTCCTAGGAAAACTGGGTAGGGAACGTCGAATGTTGTCAAAAAGCTTCCAGCTTATCTGCTAACATTTCTGGGGAGATAAGATCTTCCCAGATATCCAGGTAATATTCCTTATACTCTGGAAAGCATCTCTTTTTCATTTGATCGGCAATCATCGAATTCTTCAATCCGTCAAATGAATCGATTTTAAGCTCATTGAGCCAACCTACAAAATAAGCTCGGACTTCAAAATAATAATCCTTCCACGTCCCAGTTGGGCTTTTCTGTGACGTGAAAACAGCTCCCGGAATTTTTCTGCGGTTAATTTGAACCGTTGCAGAAGCATTCCTCGAATATGTAGTAGTCCCTGCATTTCTGCTCAGGCTCACGGGCAATGAGGGAGGTTACATCACTAGGTAGAGCACCAGTGACATAGGGTATCTACAGATCTTTACCGAGATCCAATAGCTTCATTTGCAGTTCGAAAAATGTGAGGAACAGGTCCATGTTATCATCTTCAGGATTGAATGTTGGTAGCAACTTTTTTTTTTAATTCAATTTTTGTTTGGGGTAGGTTTTGTGGACCTACGACTCTTTGAGTCTGATTTTGCAGTCGTATTTTCTGCAGCTCAAATTCATGCAGTGTTTGCTCTTTTTGTTTGTTTTCCTCGTATATCCAATTTGATACGATTCCCTCAAAGATACATTTCACAAATTCAGGGTCTTCCTTATAAGCATCATTTGTTAAAGTTTTTGTCCTTAATACAATTATTTTTAGCTCTTCCCCATTCAACTCACATTTACCTAACTCAATAGCAAACTTAATGAGATCAGATTTTTTTCCTTTTCCCAGAAATGACATGACTGAGAAATTTAAGAAATGCAAAAAAATAAAATAAATAATTAAGGTCAGGGCCTTATTGTCCACCAAAGCTCTTACTGATATGAAGATACACTTTAAAATATGGCTAGCTTTAAACTCTTATAAACTATACTGCACTTCCAAATATAAGGTGTTTTAGAGGTATATAATTTTAAATTGCAATAAAACAACGATGTATTATTCGATTGACATGAATTTTTTTTATTCGAAAGATAATCTTGTGGCATTACTTTTTAATTCTGATCAAGCAAGGCGTAGATTCGTCCAATGGGCCCAAAACGAGATTGCCGTTGTTCCCGATTTTCATAAGCGAATTTTGTTTAGCGATGAAGCGCAATTCTGGTTGAATTCTGGTCAGCAAACAAAACTGCTACATTTGAGTGAAGCTAATCCACAAGTGTATGTCGAAACTCCGTTACATCCTGAAAATTTGACTGCTTGGTGCGATTTATGGGCTGGTGGAATCATTGGTCCGTACTTCTTCAAAAACGATGAAGGCCACAACGTTACAGTCAATGGTGATCGGTATAGAGCCATGATTACTAACTTTTTCATTCCTGAATTAAACAATCCTGATGTCCAGGAGCTGTGGTTCCAACAAGACGGTGCAACATGTCACACAGTTCGTGCCACAATCGATTTATTGAAAGACAAGTTTGGTGACCGCCTAATTTAACGTTTTGGACCTGTGAATTGGCCTCCAAGATCTTGTGATTTAACACCGCTAGACTATTTTCTGTGGGGCTATGTAAAGTCATTGGTCTATGCGGATAAGCCACAAACGCTTGATCATTTGGAAGACAACATTCGCCGTGTTATTGCCTATATACGGTCACAAATGTTGAAAAAAGTCATCGAAAATTGCACGTCCAGATGGGACTACATCCGAGCCAGCCGTGGCACTCATATGCCAGGAACCATATTTAAAAAGTAATGGCCACAAGATTATTTTTTGAATAAAAAAAATTCATGTGACTCGAATAATACATTGTTGTTTTATTGCAATTTAAAGTTCTATACGTCTAAAAAAACACCCTATACAATTAAAAAATGGGTAAATAAATTAGTAACATATTCAAAAATACCTTCAAGGAACATTAATTTAAATAGAAAAAAGTATTATAAAGAAAATTTAGGAATCATCAGTTGTAATGATACAAAAATTCAATGCAATGAAAATACTAAACAAAACTGAAATAATCAGGCATGTAATGCTACCTAAATTCAATACTAAATCAGTAAAATAACAAGCAAAATAGTAATTATTAATGTACAATTCACCAAATATTAACCAGGAAACGTTACCTCACAAGAAATAAATTAATATACAGCAAAATTAAGAATTATCATTGCATAAGAATACCAAAAAATCAATAGAATAAAATAATAAAATTATCCCTAGCACTAACACACTGTAGCAGGAATGCTATCACTTGTATATTAAAAATGCACAAAGCACTATTTATTGCAAAAACTTTTAACAGGAAATAGATGTTCTTTTTTTTTTTCTTTCTTCAGACAATTGAAGTCAGGATGATTCACTTTTCTCTCGATTTCCAGGGATTTTCTCTTGCTTTATAATGATTGCGCCGCAATACCAGTAATTTTTTTCCAGGACAGTAAGGTTTACAGACCCGGTTAAATTTTCATTTTTTGCGGCGTTTCGTCACAGCGGCGGTTCCTGCTTCTACGGGGTCAGTTCTTAGGCCCCACGTTGGGTGCCAGTTTAACACGGAAATAAATAATGGTCAGCAACTCTTACCACATACGAGTCAAGATTTTTATTTTACAAACTCTCAATATTCCATCTCCTTATTTATTGCCCTCGAAAGTTCCAGAAATTTCCATAATTAAAATTACAATTAATTTTTAGAAATAAAAGCACGCGCGCGCATGCGAAAGCATTAAAATAAAGCTTTAATAAAGCTTTAATATAAAGGACGAGAGAAATAAAGAATTACCATTTTTTACAAGTGTAAGTACATTTAGGTTATTATTTAATAAAGTTATTTTGGAACTCTGAGAATCAAAGTAGGTAGGTATTTGCAGTTTTAGATTGTTTATATTTTTGACAATATACATATATATATATGTATATATATATATATATGAAAATAAATATATGTATACATATATATAAATTTATATATAAATATATATATATATATATGTATACATATATATATATATACATATATATACACTGGTGTGCAAAATTAAGGACGAAGTCGAAAAATTAGATATCAGCTGAACGAAGAGGCAGAGCGGACAGAAAGAACAATCAGGAGATTAAGTAAGGTGATGTACGGTAGCACATGCGCATATATGCAGGTAGACGTAATGGGGAATGTCTGAGTAGTATAAAGCATGATGTCGCTATAAGATCAGTATTTCTGGCAAAGAGATTGCACGCCGTATAGCAGTTAAAATCACACCGAATTTCAGCCTCAGCGAGAAATGGCGAATAATCAATCCGTTAGACGACATCAGGATGCTTTTACCGAGGTCGAATCATTGGGAAGTTGGAGGAAGGCCGCAGTGTGACAAGTGTGGCTGCAGAGTTCGGAATTGCTCACAGCATCGTTTCACGACTTTGGAGACAATTTCAAACTACAGGAACAGCTATCCGGGGTTCAGTAGTGGTCGTCCACGAGGAACCACACCCGCAGATGACCGGTACATTGTCTTACAGGCCAGAAGAAACAGGCGGCAGACAGCGGGAGAAATCGCTAGACACACGTTACAGGCGACTGGATGACCGATATCGCGTTTTACCGTGGCCAGAAGACTGCACGGTGGTGGTCTGTTTGCACGACGCCCTATACGGTGTGTACCTTTAACGCCTGCCTATTGGAGAAGACGTTTTCTGTGGTACCGGGAATACCGGAATTGAAGAGACAATGAATGGGGACGAGTACTCTTTACAGATGAGAGCAGATTCAGTTTGAGTAGCGATTCTCATCGCATACTCATCTGGAGAGAGCGGGAAGCCGCAGTCATCCCTCGAACATCATTGAAAGGGACAGGTATGGAGGTCGCGGTGTTCTCGTTTGGGGAGGCATCATGCTTGGTAGTCGTACAGACCTTCACATCTTCGACGCAGGTTCAGTCAAC
Organism: Trichonephila clavipes; assembly: GCA_019973935.1. Classification (NCBI taxonomy): domain Eukaryota; kingdom Metazoa; phylum Arthropoda; class Arachnida; order Araneae; family Nephilidae; genus Trichonephila; species Trichonephila clavipes. The sequence continues at coordinate 26,084 of BMAU01020579.1, forward strand.
GGGACCCGTTATTGTAACGAGATTTTTCTTCCATATGTGCGTCTTTTCAGAGGCGCTATGGGTCTGCAGTTCCTTTTCATGGACGACAATGTACCATGTCATCGCACAGTAGCTGCCGAACAGCTCTTAGAGATTGAGGATATTGAACGTATGGATTGGCCGGCACGATCTCCGGATCTCAATCCCATCGAGCATGTATGAGATCTTCTAGGCAGGCGCTTGGTAGCTCGTACCTTACCACCAGTAACGATTTGGGAGCTTCGATTGGCGCTGCAAGACAAATGGGCAGCAATGCCTCAACAACTCATTGACACCCTTATTCTCAGCATGGGCAGACGCAGTGAAACCTGCCTAGCAGTCAGGTGAGATCAAATCCCCTACTAAAGACCGGATGTTACTTGCTGGACACCCATCACAGGGATGTTTCGGCCTTCAGTCGCATTGCGCTCCATGCTACTTTTTCAATCAAGCTTCTTTTTATCCCTCTGATTTCTCTCTTTTAGTAAGTCTTGCTTACATTACACATGTCTTTACGTATTGGGGATCTTACGGTATTAAATGTGTTGATTTGGAAAGCTTTTGTACAAAGTTATATTGAAAAAACCGTCTCGTCCTTAATTTTTTGCACACCAATGTGTATATATATATATATATATATATATATATATATATATATATATATATATATATATATATATATATTCATTGATTTCGGCATAGCTGGACAGATCACCTTTACTTGTAAACTAAGTATCTAATATTCTACAAAATAAAATAAAAAAAAGCTAAAATGTGTAAACTGCGCTGTGATAAACACGTTCTGATAAGTCCGTACGTGCCAGTTGGCGATCACCGCACACAAGAGGCGACCATAGATGTGACGAAACTATGTACTTATAGTCAATCAGTACGTGAGAGAGACACAAATAGTGTTCGTGCCTAAATTATTTATTTTAATAATTAAATAATAGAGAATTATTTTTTTATTTAGTTAAGTATTTTTAATTGGCAAAATTGTTGTAAAATGTTTTTGATAAATTATATATATTTCATTATGCCCTGCATCTCGTATATATTTACATAGGTATACGTTGACATAGTAAATAATTTCAAACCTTTTCATCTGCTGTGTGTTTGTGTTTTGGATATCTAAATAATAATTTTTTAAAAATTCTTTATTAGAGCTTCACCGCAAGCAGGGCATCGGGATTGGTTGGAGTCGTTCGATTTCATATTAAACTCATATGGCCTTCCGACTTGTCTCATTTGCCACGAAAACTCGCACACAATGCGAAATAAAATTTAGAGAGACTCTTCTCTACAAAACATACTCTGTTTGCTAGTAAATATCCAGCCGGCGAAGAACAAAAAAAAAAAGGTGTCGGCGAGCTCCAAAAACAAATACAGCAATCAAGTTCCATTTTAAGTAACTAGACGCAATCTACAAGTAATGTTAATCTGGCAAGCTTCATGGTATCACTAAAAATTGCCGAAAAAAGGCAAACCATTCACAGATGGTGAGTATGTCAAACCAGAAATCTTGAAAAAATCAAAGATTTGCCACTATCCGCTAAAACAGTACAAGATAGAATAGCTAAAATTTCTTCAAATGTAACATATTTTCAGGTGAAAAACATTCAACTTTATCTCTGCCTTATCACTTGCTATAGATGAGTATTGTGACATAAAAGACCTGGCACAAGTTGCTCTTTATGTCAGGTATATATTGTAACGGCGTGGCACATAGTACACTAGGAGGCTTGACATATAGCACGATAGACTAGAAAGAGGACGCTGCTGTGAACTGTTTTGGCATTTGAGCGGGAAGGAGAGAAGAAGAAGAAGGAGTTCAGAACGTAAAATGGAGGAACCCAGTTCCCGATGCGATTTTAATTGTAAATGAGAATTATTAATATAGTGATGTGTTTTTTTTTGAAGGAAATAATAAAAACGGTAAATCCGGTTAATTACAGCTGATTAATTCAAATACGAGACGATCTTACAATATCTTCTCAATGTCCATAAGAAAACTTCTAAGATTGCTACCGCTTTCGGGACAAACAAGAGGAGAAGATATAGCGAATGCTGTGCAAATATGCCTTGAAGACAGTAAAATCGATTTAAATAAAATCGTTTCAATAGCAATTGATGGAACCAGACATTTGGCAGTAAAAAATAAAAGCTCAACAGGATTCGTCAGGAGCAAAATAACCCACGAAGTTCCTTCGTTTGACTGCATAATGCACCAAGAAGCACTTTGTACTTAATCATTTCTGGCCGAAATAGTTGAGATCATGAATTTGTTAATCAAGATTGTCAACAGCCTCTTGTCAAAAACACTCTACCATCGCCAGTTTAAGGAATTCTTTCTTGAACGAAATGAGTCTCAGTATCCCGATCTATTTCTTAAAAATAAAGTGCGGTGGCTTTCCAAAGGTAAGGTGTTGAAACGTTTTGATTTATGCTTGAATGAAACAAATACATTCCTCAATAAAAAAAAAAGGTATTAATCACCTGAATTAAAGAACAACAAACGGTTGCAAAAATTTTACTGTATGGTGGGCATCACAGTGAGGAATTAAATGAGCTGAATCTAAAACTGCAAGGAAAGGAAAACCCAGCCTATATTTTGGTAGAAGAATTGATTTGTTTCGAAGAAGAATTAATTCTTTTTGCAGAACATATTCAGAGCGGTAAGTTCTTTCATTTTCAATTTCTAAGCGATATCGCGATAAAACCAGTGCAACTGTTGACATCGAATTATTTTCAGAACAGTTATAAAAAAATATTAAAAAATTTGCTGACAGATTTCAAAACCAACAAAACCACTCTAGCATTCATAGTACATCCTCCTCTCAACAAAAATAAACAGAAATACACATTGGCCCAATTGGAATTGTTACTGGATCTCTAGAAAAATGCAAGTGATCGATTTAAAAAAATAAAACTTTGTGGAATGGAAAAGCAAGTTGGAAGAGCTGGAGGTTCAGAAATGTATGTGTGTAATGCAACAAAAGTTGACAACTTTAAAAGAAATGTCGCCAGTTAAGGCACTTATATTCGACGCATGGAATAATTATCCAAGTTGCTACAGTGAGATGAAGAAGTTGGTTTGAGTGCTGACTTTCTTCGGATCGACATATTCGTGCAAGCAAGCATCCTCTTGCGTGAATATAAGATACCAACTAGCAAATGAAGTCAACTAACAAATGAAAATTTAAAGTCGTGTTTAAAACTTAAAACAACAAGTTATAAGCCAAATTTATTGAACTTTCTAAAATTATTCAAAAGCCAACACCTTGATTGAATTTGTTTGCTCTATTGTTTCTTAGTAAAAGTACAAAATTAGTGCTGTAAGTAAATGTTTGATTGATTTACATTTTAATTAAATAATAAGTAATTATCTAATAATGTCATATATATTTTTCATTTGTTGCGAAAAACACTACTTATATATGAATAAATATAGATAGTTTTTATGTGAATAAATATATTAGTTTTTACTAGAAAACTTTATTTATGCAAGTACTACTTATTGTTGGCAAGAAAAATTGTGTGGCTGTTTAAAAAGCTTTGAAATTTTGTAAATTATAATTTTTCGATATACTACCCAAAAGGTGGCCGACCCTGACTTAGACATTAGTATGAACTAGCTGCATGGCCTGGCGTTACACGGGCTTTTCTCGTTTAAAATTTTCCCTTTCCGTCTCAATATTAGAACTTCCATTATTGAGTGTGATTTCTATCTTTAAAATATTCTTTTATGGAATTTCTTTGACTTCTTTGCCCAGTCATCCAGTTTCTCTTCCCCTCCGCTTTGCCCGGCATTGCACGGGCTTTTAGTAAGTTTATAGCTTAATCTTCATGCGAATTTCTTTTCCCCCATGGCGCCAGCACATCTTTTTGTGTGTACAGGCGCGATGTGAGTGTTTTTATAATTATGTCATTAAAATTCCCTTTTCCTAAATTTGTTCCCTTCCTTTCATTATCAAAACAGGTTTATTTTCCTTCCATTTAGCTCTCGGCGTTTCGTGGACTTTTTCGAAAAACATAACATATTGCCATGGAAAATTCCCCTCTCGCTTTCAGCACATTTTAGTGAGAATGTGATCTATATATTAATGTCATTACAACTCCCTTTTTTGAAATTTCTTTCACTTATTTCTTCGTCTGAATGGTTTCTTTTCCCCCTCTATGGCCCGGCGATATACGGCCTTTTTTGTGTATAAAGCTATTTTTGCTTTCCTTTCCAGAGATGAGATTTTTCTTCAAATTTGCATCAATGACTCAAAAAAGCAATACTGCTTTAATTAAAAAACTATTAATCTAAGGCAGTGAAAAGGAAGCGATTCTGTTGCTAAAAGTAAAACCAAAAAACATTCATTATTTTTTAACAATAATTAGTTTCTCAGAATTCTAAATAATAAAATAGATTTCAGATTTTCATTAATCCCTCAATATGTATACACAGTTAGCTTAAAAAGTCTCTAAAATGTATTTTTACGCAAAATAATAGACGATGTACTTTTTCATTAACAAACTATTAATTTTTTAAGGAAATAGTAGAAATATTGTATTGTAACAATTTAATTAATAGAAAGCTCATTGCCTTTTAAATACCGATTGCGAAAACAAAATACTGTAGAAAAATAAAACTTTTTTTTACTTAATGAATTTAATCACGTTAACAAAATAGTAAATAAGAATAACTTGAGTATCTTTAATCCTTCTTCTAGTGTTCTTTAGAATTGAATGTTTTGTTATTTTTAAGTCAATTATCTAGAATTTTAATTAATAATCTTTTGACTAGTTGCCAAAGGGAAATATAGTTACAAAAGGAAACTTTAAAATCAAACAAACACGCTTTTATATACTAGTAAGCATAAAAGTCACCCGTATTTACTCTAATCTAAGCTGCAATATTTTCCCATGAAAATCGGGTGCGGCTTAGAATCGGAAGAAAAACATTTGTTGGATAGGGGAAAATTGAATTTCCATCCTTTTCAAAAGGAAAAAATGTAACCTCCTATTCTGGTCTCTTGCATCGATGACTTATCCCATTACGCAGTTTATATCCAGTATTCGTCTATCCTAAACATTACTGTCCGCTCGTATTTAGGAAATGTTTTTGTATGCGCTTTTTTAATCACCTAAACATAAATTATATATGTAGTACAGCGTTTCTCAAACTGTGGGGTGTGCCCTCAAGGGGGACGCGATCATATTGAAAAGTCAAAAAAAAACATTCTGACATAATAGAAAATAAAATACACAATTGCACTGATATAATACACTTATAAGTGTATCAGTGCTGCATGGTGTTTTTTATAATTAATTTAACAATACTAAGCTAAGAACAAAATTAATAATTACCAATAACCCCATGGGATTGTCATATATAATATTATATATAAAAGTTAACTTTTATCTTAATATTTTGTACTACTTATAATTAATTCCCTTTACTGCTAATAAAAGTTACGCAATTCTTCACAATACTACCGTTTTCTCACGCAAGCGAGAGCATGTGAGGTATTAGGGGGAGGAGTAGAAAAGGAATAAATAAGCAAATCTAAAATAAGTAAACCCTTCGCAATGTCCTTTTATTGCATTCCAAAGCCTTTGGAATAATTTTATGGATAATAGTGCACAAAAAAGATCGTACTTCAGAAAGACGTATATATACGTTTGGTCGTATATATACGTCTATATATAACGTATTTAACGTCAAAGTATAGTATTATTGAATTCAATACATTGTTATTGTACGCTACGAAAATTATGATTGAACATTGAATCGGTAATACTCATAGTTTGAGAAGCACTGCTGTTATAGTATCAAGACGAGTTCACTATGACGCAAATATGAAAAAGGAGGCAGTTTTAGGTGCAGAAAGAAACGGAAACATCAGCAGCCACTGAAAATTTGACGCGTAGCGTAAACAAAGTGATACAATTATTACTTGTCAATATGTTCAACAGTCTTTAATAATTAATTTACATTCTCCAATGATACATTCTTCCAAAAAAATGTTGCTTAAAAATATATATTGGATGGCACGGAAGACGAAACCATGTAGCAAAATGACGACTTCGGCATCTATTCAGAAATCAGCTGTTACAAAGGGTGAATCATTTTCGAAATATATGATACTGACGGTGAAGTAATTATAGGTTCATGTATGTATTTGAAAATTTTTAATATTGGTAAAATAAAAAAAAAATTAATTATTAACTTCTTATTATTTCTCATTATTTTTCAAAATTTCTTAAGTATCGGATATTGATGAATGTTTTATACATTTTTATAATTTTATCTCAAAAAAGTGTAGATAACTGGGGATGCGGCTTAAAATCAATGACATAATTTTTCCCAAAAACATTTCGAGAATTTGGTGTACGATTTATATAGATTTGATGGTGGCTTAGATTCGAGTTAATGCGATATTTAATTTTAAAAATCTCATTTCCATGTATTATAAAGGAAAATTTCGCGAAATCTTATGATAATATGGTTAGAAATATTGTTTTTTTAGAATATTAAAAATAAAAGCGAGATTTATATTCCTTCAAAGATGTTGAATAGATTTCGAAAATATTTGAATTCATCAGAAAAAAATTACTTTTCCAGCAAATCTATCTAAAAATTCACATTAAATCACACGTGAGAAAATTTAGCCGATCAAAAGAAACATGTACAGCATTGTGCTTCATTTAACTTCTTAAAAATATTTAATGCGTTTGTGCCTTCTTAGGGCATTTTACCCACTGTATAACAGACATAATGATTAATACATATTAAGTGAAACTTTTGCCTCTCCTTTTTGAGTTAATGGAATAGTTATTATAACATTTCAAGCTTCAATGTGCTTAGTGCATATCAGAGACAAAGTTCGAAAGTAAGTATCATCAGTTGATATCTGGCATTCTCGTCATGATATTCAGCGAAACTAATATGATTTGCCAGGTCGAAGATTGCATTTCTCTTGCAGGAAGGGAAAAGAAATATTACTTCAGCTCTATTACTTGAGGAAACAAATGAACCATAGGATGACAGATCAATACATTATATTTTATTTCTGGTGAATTTCGTAGAAGCCTTACACCATTTTTAGTAAACAGTGTCTACTTATTTAGTTAAATAAAAGTTTTTAATAAAGAATTTAAACATGTGCTATAAAATACGTTCATCATTAACATTGTAATATTAAGAGGACACAGTACGATTAAATTGACACAAATCGATCAAAAAAATCAAATGCAAATTTTTAACCTAAATTATATTTTATATACTTTTCTATAACCTCACAAATATTTAAAGCTCTAAATCTAAAAAACGTAGAATTATGATACCTCTAACATTTATTTTTATTCATATCCCTATGGGAAATCAAAATTTTAAACTGCCTTATCTCGAAAAGATAAAATAACTAGTTTGTCTTCATTTAAAATGCTAAGGCTTTTTTTTTCAATTGTGTCTGATGTTTTGAATTTTTTTTTTACCTATTGCTAGTAGTACATGTAACAAAAGTTGGTATGCATTATAGAATCAAAACAATACTTATTTTTTTAAAAAAAATAATTTTACTCAAAATTTATACATTTTTTAAAGGAATTTTCAATAAGCATTCATAAAAAGAACTATTTCACGAATACCAATCATGTTATCACAAAACCCATACCAACTTTTATTTTAGATAGTTTAACGTACTTGAAAATTAAATTTCATGCGTGTACGTAAATTGTTTGTGTGAGGAGTAGCATTTTAAAATAACTTCACAGATTTTAAGTTTTATCCTTAAAAAATGAAATGGATAGCTCTTCATGAAATTTTTAGCACAAAATCTGGTTTACGTAGTACACGCATAGGATGCAACAAACAAATTTTGAAAATCCTTAAATTAAAAATATTCGCTTAAATCGTACCATTTCCTCTTAAAATACTATGTTACTAATATTAATTACCCTCAGTTTTGTGAAAAAAATAACAAAAAATAAACAGTATATCTGCACATGTATTTATTCTCATCTGATATATGTATAGTATGAAATCCCAATAACAAAGTATAAAGATAAATAGTCTTATTATTTTGAAGGATATATTAATTCCACATGCAGGTCACATTCACATTCTACGTACCATAAAATCCGGCGCACTTTTAACTCAAAAAATAATATCGAATTTTACGCGTTATACGCCTAGTATAAAACAGATTCTTTAAAAATAAAAAGAAAAAGAAATGAGCATAAAAAATCAGATTTCTACATAGATCGGAATAATGCTTAGTTAAAGAAAGACACACCTGATGAACTTAAGATTGAAGTTCTATAAGAAGAAGAATTTTTATAATCAGGGATACTACTTCGAGCAAATGCTTCAAAACATAACATCTTTGCATGTACATTTAAAGTTCTGTCGGCGTAAAAACGGAGAGTTTGCGTTATACGGCAATTATACCCACAAAAATTGAAAAATGCAGCTTGGAAAGTATAAGTGTGCGTTATACGGTGGTGTACGCTATTCGCTGGATTTCGGTACATAATGGTGACGAGTTAATTAAATATATCTATTTGAAGCAAAGACGTCACGATTATAGCATGCAAATAAACACTTATAGCTTGCTAAACCCATTGCGCAGTTTTCAAAAAAAATTAAAATAAATTTCAGTTTATTGATTCCACTTGAACGAATGGTATAAAGTTATGAATAATTACAGTTATATAACCTTTGATGAAACAGAAACATAATATTTTTCTTGCATCAGGGAAAGTAAACAATTTTAATTTCTAAAAGTAGTATTCATTTAACATGTATTATTTTATCCTTATTTAATAAAAAATATTCAGTAACTATTCAATATTTATAGGTGATATTCATAATGCTTAAACAATTTACTACTCGCCCCCACGAATTTCGAATAAATAAACACACATTTAACTGCGTTCTAAATTTCTATAAATTTCAAAGCGTTGCTCGGTTTTTGAGAACTTTCATTTACTTCAATATGTTGGAAATGAAAGTAATAACATTCTACCTACATTATTTAAAGTCTTAAATTTTCATAAAGGCTTCTCCTTGGGGTAATACAAAATTAAGAGAAACATTCTTCCACATACATATAAGAGTGGCTTCTGAAATAACTCAGTTCAGTTGATAATGCCCTTTTCTGCTATAAAATATATTAACTTCAGTAGATATAAAATGAAATTGTTCTACGGTTTTATTGGAAAGATATTTTTGCTTATAATGGATAATAGCAAAAACTTAACGAATATTTTTTAAGTTGTTGAATTAGATTTTTGTTAGGGGGAGAAAAAGAAAATTCATTTTAAATGCTTAGAAAAGAAATAAAAGTTTATTGATATTGTTTTAAAATACAAAACATATATATATTTATTACTACGTTTCCTTTTAACACCAATTACTTTTGCTCCAGTTCCAGTATTTAAAATTAATCTGCTGTAATAACTCTGCTGCATAGCACATTTAAATATGTCTTAAGAACATTATTTTTTAAAATTACGTATAACATACTATTAAGATGTATTAAACATGAGTAAATTTTTAATTGTGTCGAAATAGGAAAATTTGGTATTACTATCAATGTGTTTTGCAAAGTATATAATTTAGAAGAGTAATATTCTCTTTAATTTGTGCATTATTAAAAATATTAGTAAAATTACTCAAACCTGTTCTGAAAATTATTTTAAAAATAATTAGCGTTTTGCATATTTTTAAAATTTTTAATTACTATTAAAATATTCTGAAAAGATCCGTTATGTATATGTTAAGTATAAATCAGCGGTACTTAAGCTTTTGATTTCATCAACCTCTATGTATGTATCAACCTGACATCATGGCCCCAAAATTTTTGAATGCTTCTATTTGACTCTAACACATGGCTGAGTGATTTAAAGATTGAACAATAAAACGTGAACATATGCCATTTTATATGAAAATTATTACATAAAAATCTGATATTAACATTAAATTATTTATGTGTATAAACTTTGAACATAAGTAAAGACAGACTTCTGAAAATGAAAAAAAAAAGCTCTGTAAATTATCTCTCATTTCACTATTATTATATTTGAGTAACGAATAATCACTTTCAAAGTGACATCCTTTCTCAACCATTTAATTAGGAAAAAACACAATTAATTAGCCCAATTAGATACTGTGATTTTTTTGAAAGAACCATGATACATTTTTTACACATTCATCCAAGAAACATATCCATTCCTCCACGTTTTTAATTGCTTAGGACTTCTACTCCAAAAGGTGGTACATTCAAATTTGCAACGATAAATAACATGTTGGCATAAGGCCATATGACAACGGTTGGGTTTTCAACTTAGTTACCAGATGAAGAGGTCGAACAAGACAGTTTATCATGTTCCTAATCGCAGATGTAGGAGTTTATAAATGAGTTTATTGTAAGTTAAGCTTCAAACAAATGGGATTATAAAATTACACTAGAAAACTTGTAATGCTCACTAAAGAGAACCTATTTGAAATATTAAATAATAATTTGATTCTATGTTTCTTGAAGTATATGTGCATATACAATAAAAAATAGTTCTGAAATGAGAAACACACAGTGAATTCCAAATTTAATAAAAATAATCTTTTAAATAATAAAAGTTCAAATTTTTAATTAATATAATATTATTTATCGTGAAAAAATCGTTTTTAATTTTGGCAAGATCGGCACAAAGAAATTTTCTGAAGAATTATTTTAATTTTTCTAATTTTTTACCTCAAAAGCCTAAATAAAATTTCGCCTTTTGTTCAAAAGGAAGAACTTGTAAAAAAATTCTCCCTTGCTATTTATTATCATTCAGAGTATAGCTGTTGTAACATAAATATATTTTTGTAATCCCTTGAAACAGTTCGTGTGGAAAGTAATCATGTAGAAGCTAAAACAAGTAAAATGCATGTAACCGGTAAGATAAAACGAGTATGTTCGCATTAAGCTAATAACTTAACATTAGAAGGAAACGTTACTCTAAATGGTTTTATTTTCGGGATTTGCGTGTCAAAAATAAATCTTCTCATATTTTTTTTTTTATAAATGGGCAATGGGAACCAGACCGGTTGTATTAGCAGCTAATGAGAAGCGACTGAATTAAGGCAAAATCGCGTAAAAAAGGCCTTTAGTATTAGTATATATATATATATATATATATATATATATATATATATATATATATATATATTATAATATATATACACGTTATAAATAAAAAATGTAGGGGTAAGTAAAAGGAGAAAAACAGTTTATATATATATATATATATATATATATATATATATATATATAAACTATGAGTTTTTTCTCCTTTTTTATTATATATTTTTTAAAACCCGACTGTGCGCTTTGTATATTTGTGCATATTATTGTTTTTAAAAACACTGTGTTTTTGACATTCTGAAGTTTAGCTGATTGTGTGTGGGGGAGTGTATTGAGAATATAAAAATAACCATTTACTTCTGTGCTGGGAAGTATTCTCGACTTAAAGGTAAAGATTTAAAGGTAAACTTTCAAGAAGCTTTTTACAGAATAAACTTTGTACTCATTTTGAATATTCAACGTTTTTTTTTGGAATGTTTTTATATTTTTTGTTGTAAAAACTTATCTTAAAAAATATTCAGTTTTTCAAAATGTATCACTAATTTTCTCATTACATAAAAATAATTTTTTCTCTCTTAGCACTAAATATTTAATTAAATTTTTAAAACAAACAATAAAACATTAACCTCTTATCTATCGACGTACTTATAAGTACCACTCCCTTTAAAATGACATAGGATCAGTGGTCACACAAGGGGGTGGACGATCTGGGGTCCATACCCCCCAAATCCCTTGATTTTTTTCCGATTAATTATAATTCTAAGTACATAGTACGTAAAAATTTAATTAAGTATTTGTTATTAATGATTAGTTTTATTAATTAAGGCTAATTATTTATTCAATAATTAGTTTTTTACTGTGTTTTGTTCCCAAAAAACGACAAAATCAAAAGGAGCATGATACAAGAAGAGGTAAACTTTCGGCCCCAGACCCCCTTGAAAAATTCCTGTGCGCGCCACTGTCTCTCTCTGATACTAAATACGTCAATAGTATTAAAAATTCAAATAAATTATAAATATGGCATTTTTAATAAACATGGTTTGAAAATGTTTCACTTAATATTATTAAAGTTGCCTCTGATATTAAGGAAAGATTATGTGGTATTTAAATTACTATATTAAATATCATAATGCAGTTTATGCTTATGGACTAAATGTATTATACCAAGAAAAAATTATTCTAAATGCAACTAAACAAAATTTTCAAGATTATTATTACAATAATGAGATTAATTTAATAACTAAAAAGAAAAACTAAAAGAGCTAGAACTAAAAGATTAAGTGGAGACATAAAAGTACTTACATATAGTATTCTATATATTTGTAAAAGTTTCGATAACAGTTTTTACATTAAACACACTAAATCTTTCTTGTTTGGACTCAGTAAGACAAAATTCTGTATTAGAGAAGATGAACTAAATTCTTATAAAACAAAAGAATATCATGCTTTGCATAATAAAGGGTGTTTTTTTTAGGTATGGAACTTTAAATTGCAATAAAATAACGATGTATTATTCGATTGACATGAATTTTTTATTCTAAAGATAATCTTGTGGCATTACATTTTAAATATGATTGATTTCTGGCATATGACTGCCACGGCTGGCTCGGATGTAGTCCAATCTATCTGGACGTCCAATTTTCGATAACTTTTTCCAACATTTGTGGCCGTATATCGGCAGTAACACGACGAATGTTGTCTTCCAAATGGTCAAGCGTTTGTGGCTTATCCGCACAGACCAATGACTTTATATAGCCCCATAGAAAATAGTCTAGCGGTGTTAAATCACAAGATCTTGGAGGCCAATTCACATGTCCAAAACGTGAAATTAGGCGGTCACCAAACGTGTCTTTCAATAAATCGATTGTGGCACGAACTGTGTGACATGTTGCACCGTCTTGTTGGACCACAGCTCCTGGACATCATCAGGATTGTTTAATTCATCATGGCTCTATAGCGCACCATTGACTGTAACGTGATCGTTTTTGAAGAAGTACGACCAATGATTATAAAGCGTACCAAACAGTCAGTTTTTCTTGGATGTAACTGTGTTTCGACCTACACTTGTGGATTAGCTTCACTCAAATGTGGCAGTTTTGTTTGTTGATGTAGCCATTCAACCAGAAGTGCGCTTCATCACTAAACAAAATTGTTGAAAAAAGTTATCCGAAAATTGGACGTCAGATTGGACTACATCCGAGCCAGCCGTGACAGTCATATGCGAGAAATCATATTTAAAAATGTAATGCCACAAGATTATCTTTCGAATAAAAAAATTCATGTCAATCGAATAATACATCGTTGTTTTTATTGCAATTTAAAGTTCTATACCTCTAAAAAAACATCCTTTATAATAGTAATTCACAATTTTTTGAAACATAGCATAAAAGTCAATGTAAATAAAAGATGATCAAATAGAATATTGTACATTATTTAAAAGTAAAGAAAGACGTATGATAATTTTCTAATTTTTTTTTTTTTAAAAAACATGTCGTATTCCCAATGCAAAATATTACAATTAAAAAAGCTTTTAAATACATTTGATAAAAAATAGGTAGATCAATTTTTATCTATTATCTGCCTATAAAGCAGGAAAATTCATTGTGTAATTGTAATGCATTTAAAGAACTCATAGATAAACATCACCATCATGTCATTACTGGTGACTTCAATATTGTAAAAGACAAAAATCTCAGAAATATAATGAATACAGGTACTGGTCTTAGATTAATGATTTCCAGTAATAATAAAATTATAAAAAATCAGTTATATAATGAAATTGAGCAATTCATTTGCAGAATTGCTATTAAATATAGTAGGCCAATAGAGGTATTCACAAAATTCAAATGCAATATTACACAACAGCTTTATAAATACAACTTTGGTAAAGATAATATCTTTTTTTTTTTAATCATATTAAAAATCAGATTCAAAAATTGAAAATAAATTTATTATAGTTTATGTTTGAAAAAGTGTCAGGGTTTTTGCCTTCATATGTAAATGCTATTCTAGTTTAATGAACAACAAATTTTTTATAACAATACAGCTTTTATTAAGTCATCACTTTATAATTGAGAAATAAATAATCGCATTGACTTTTCATAAACATTTAAGAATACAAATTAATAATAATTAAAAATTTGCACATATGTTTCTTGCTCTAAATTTCATAAAAGAACACCCCCAAGTTAAGGAGAGTTACTAATGGATTATTATACATATATCGAAATTCTCCTTGAGAAATATTACAAGATATAAGAAATAATCTTATATCCATAGTCATGCTTAAAAATAGTAAACAGCTTATTGAACAAATTAAAAGACGAAAATTTTTTTCTTCAGTCTATATTTTTTTTAGATTTTGAAGATCTTTTTTAATTCTGTTAATATTGATGATATGATTAATATACTTATAAAATTACATTAATTTAATTAATTTAAAAATGTTAATCATGATAGATTTGGATCTCTATTGAGGTTTGTACTTAAAAGAGGTTTGTACTTTAAATATATATATTTATTAATGGTTACTTTTATCAACAGATTAAAGATTTGCCACAAAGAGTGGTCCTGCTAGCAACTTTCTTGCCGATTTATATTTACATTACTTTGAAAATATTTTCATTAATAATTTTGAATATTAAATGTTTCGTTATATACATGATATTATTCTCTTTGGAAAGCAAGACAATTTTAAACCTAACACTAATTTTTATCCACAAAATCTTAATTTAATACAAGACAAATAGGAAGAACAATGAAGCATATTTTCTTGATATACATATCAAATCGAAGATAATGTTACAGTTACTAATATTATGATAAAAGAAAAATTTAACTTCAATATTATAAAAATTTCTCATTGGGAGAGTAATGTATATGTTTTTATATTCAGAAACATTGTTATTAATATATGCAAACCAATAAATTTCTAGTTTTTTTCAACAAAATCAGAAAAAATTAAAAAAAAAACTTTAAACATTAAATATTTCTTAATTCAGAAATACTCAATTATTTTGCTAATAGTTATTTGAATAAAGATATTCTAAATACTAAGCATTAAAATTCCTTAGAATAAGAATAGTTTATTTTTATAAATTGATCATTTTCTAGATATAGTTACCTCCATATTATAATATTAGATAAAATTACTTATTATTATTTTTTAAAAATATATATAACTCTAGTGTCACTAAAGTTATGGTAGTTTGTAAACTCTTTTAATTTTTTCATTTCTATTCTTTTCGTACATTTGCTGCTACAATGCAGCCATTCCCATGCTTTGAATTTGTGTTTGGGGCCAAAATCTGGCAATAACTTGTTAGTGTACTCAGATTTAGAGCTGGCTTTGCATTTGTGAATGCTATTTTTAGGTAAGTTACCTTTTTCTTGTAATGGATTTAGGTATTCTATCCATTATTTTCAATAGGGTTTTGCTATGTAATATTAACATAAAGGGGAAGGTTGGCTGGCCACTAAACATTTTAAGTCCAATTTTTATATAAATTATTTTATGTATATAAGCTGTCCTAAAAAGTCAACAATGTTTATAATACTTCAGCATACATTTTTTCATTATATATATATATATATATATATATTGTTAAACCTATTACAATTCCAATTTCTCATATATCCTTCTATATGTCTGGTTTCTTACAATCTCAATTTTTTTCGGTTTTGTTTGATTGATATTCATTTCTCAAAAGTAGAGAATTTACACTATATATATATTACGTACTTTGTGGTTATTTATTACATATTGATGCAAAAATATAATGCCCATTTATTTCCTCAAAACATCCCCAAACAAAGAAATTCTATGTATTACTGGACGAAGCAATTGATAACATACTCACATGCTCGGTGCACTTACCATTACACCACAAAATACTGAAAGAAAAATTATTGAAATGATGCATGAATGTAGTCAGTTTATCATTTATAGCCATTATATTAAGAACTTTCTTTTTCCAAAACATGCTTTGAAAAATTTATCTGCTTCTCTCGTATAATACGGTGTTATTAATAATTTTATGTATGTCGTAGTAAAATTCAATAAGCAAAATTGATTTGAAATAACTGTTAATAGTAACTCTATTTAAAAAGATTTAGATAATGCTTGTAAATAAAACATAAGTTCTAGTTTTATGCTAGTTTTTATTTTTAACTTTTTTTTTCTTTTACGCACAGTACTTAACTAACTTTTACTCACAGTTTGAAAAGATGTGTAGAAGTTCCAAATTTGACGAAAAATAAATGAACAGTCCTTAACTTTAAAGCCTAAGAAAACTTATTCTCATATATTTTTAATATATTTATTTCACTGTATGCATACTTATGATAGCTAATATTGTAAAGTCCGTATATAAATCATGAGGAAAGTATTTTAAGTAAAAGTGTAATGAATAAAGTTTTTCATTTCAGTGCTAGTTTAAGTGCTTAAAATCTTTTCCAATGGATTTATTATGCGAATCCCATGACTTGAAACCGAATTTGAAGATGAGATGCAAATTTTGATTGAAAGAAATGTTATCTTTTGAAAAATGTCAGTGAATTCTTGTTTAAGTCCATCGAACTTTCTGAAACTGCAGTTGATGAAAAAATGGAAATTTGAAATGGGAAATGCAAAAGTAATAATGAATATTTGTGAAACATCAGATCTCATTTGCAGATTAATTTGCACAATTTAAGGATCACTGAATTTTGATTTTCATATTTCTGGAGTAAAAAAACCGTAAGTAAAATAAATATGTGTACTTATTATTCAGATTTTCATATAAAAACTTATATTATGTATTTTACATTTCTCTTTCAGGATACAACGTACAGATAAATTAATTGGCTATAAATAATTACTTGAAAATATTTATAGTATCATAGATGTGACATTTAATATTTTTCTTCATTAGAAAACTAAGTACTACCATTAATTGCATAATCGATTGGTTTTTTTAGAAACATTTAGTTTTTTTAACCAAAACTCAGGATTAAAAACCAAATTAGGAAGTCTAAATTTTTGGATGTCAATATACTTAAGGTTTCCTACTACGTTCGGAACCGTGATTTTAAAAAAGCGCATAAACGGATAATTTGCATGATATTTAGTGTCACTTAGACTAGAATACAAGTATAAAATTTATTTAAAGGATATTATGACAAAAAATTATTTAAATACAATATTTTGGCAAAAAATTAACTTAAAATAAACTTTTTCAAAACGTTCTCATTTATAAAAATGCTTCTGTAGTACTGGTGTTTTGCTTCTATAAAGTAAAGACTTCTCCACATAATCTGAAATAGTGATTGTGTGTTGAAATATTCACATTATTTTCAGAGTTACCACTAATTGAAATAATTATCGGCGTTTTCTTAAAATTTCTCCCCACTTTTGTAGGAAATTATGGGTATATATAATTCCACTTCTAAATTATATATTTCAAAAATTCTAGTTGAGCCTCTATACAGAGGTCTGAGCAATATACAGGCAAAATATTGTAATAATAGAAGAGTTTTTCTTAAAAGGAGAATATTTTGAAAATTAGTCATTCTATGTACATTTTTTGCCACAATAATGTACTTGAATAATATTTTACTGTAAAAATATTCTTAAAACAATTTTATATGCGTTTTTCTAGTCTATATATTTAATATCATGAATGTTATTCATTTGCACTCGTTTTAAAATTCATGATTCCGAACGGAGTCGGATACCTTAAGACAGTGATCCACAAAGGGCCGTCTAAAGAACATTAAACTATTGTCATTTTATTTAAACTGGTGTATTTCTCTCGAATTTGTGCAAATTTCCTCGGAAATCACTTTATATTTCACGTTAAATCACTTTTATTCATTTTAGGTGCATCAATATTTTATTCTGAAGACATTTTTAAATGTAATTTAATTAAAATTGTTAAATCAAAACGATCTAAAATATAAACAATCAACGTGTACCACCCTCAGAGGGCAGCGGTAAAATTATCAAACGTTGACCGGTTCGCAGCGATACAAAGGTTGCTTTAAGGTATCGGACTACGTTCGGAACCATGATTTTTTTTTTAAAAAAAGCATAAATAAACAATTTTCATGATATTTAGTATCACTTTGATTAGAATAAGTGTATAAAATTATTTTAAGAACATTATGATAAAAAAATATTTAAATACAATATTTTAGCAAAATTTAAATTAGAATAACCATTTTTCAAAACGTTCTCCTTTTATAAAAATACTTTTATAATATTAATAATTTGCTTAGATAAAATAAAAGCCTTCTCCAGAGAGAGTCTGAACTAGGATTTTGAAAATTCACATTATTTTCAGAGTTCTCATCAATTGAAATAATTATCGGCGTTTTTTCTGAATATTTTTTCTATGTTCTAGTAAATTATGGATAAATCTACTTCTAAGTTATGTGTTTCAAAAATGCTAGTTGTGCCTCTGTACAATGGTCTATGCACAGGCAAATTATTATTATATTAGAAAACATTTTCGTAAAAGGAGTTTGTTTTGAAATGTCTATGTTCTTTTTTTGTCAAAATACTTTACTTAAATTTTTTTTATTGTAATAATATTCTTAAAAGAATTTCATATACTTTTTCTAATCAAAGTGACACTAAATATCATAAATATTATCCATTTATACGCTTTTGCAAAATCACGGTTCCGAACGTAATCGGATACCTTAAAAATAAGAACTATATGTCTGATTTGTTCAGTACATTTTACACGAGAAACTTTGTCTGCCAACAATTAATTTAAAGTTATTAAAGCAAAATAAGCTAAAATATAAACAGTGAATGTTCCGTGCCTCAGCGAGCAGCGGTAAAATTTTTAAACGCTGACTGGTCCCAGGCGATATTAACACTCAGAGGACGAAAAAAAGATTCCTTTTATTTTTTCCCGTTTTTTTTTATTATTTGCTTTTTTATCATTTCAGAAAGTAATAGTTAAATAGAAAAGAATCATATTTATAAAATCTCTCAAATGACGTTTAATAAACAGAAAATAACTTTACTTTTTTAAAGCTTTTGAAAACGTTTACATGTTGAGGAAATAAATTCTTTTTTGTTTCCCGTTTCATAAATTTTATGGAGTAGATAAGCGTACGTGCTCTGCTACAAACATTTCCTCGTTATTTTTATTTTCAGAGACTAAAAACGGAAATTATCGTTTTCAATACTTCAAAAATGACTGTAAACTTATAAGATTTTAAGTTCGAAGGTGAATGTAGATTGGATTTATAATGACGAAAATAAAACAAAATTTTAAAAAATATTTTGTATTTATTTGGATAACTTCTTCAGAACAGACGAAATGTATTAAATGTATATGAATCAATTGAATAGAAAAATAGAAATAGGACATATTTTGAAAATTTTATTTTTCCACGAAGAAATAAAAGTATCTTAATTAAACACATTTGTGCAATTTTAGAAATTAAACATACAAGAGAAATATTCCTTTAAATTTTTCAACATTTATTAATAAATGCTCAAAAAAATAATTTAAAATAATAAATGATACAGCTTTTGGAAACGAAACCGAAATAAACATTTATTGACAAAATATAACGTACGAAAATTGTTATTTCAAGCAACTGAGTTTTTTGAGCTATAGATAACTTCTGATATTATGGTGGCCAAAGAACATTGTGACAGCTCTATCCACGTTCTTCTGACTAACAAGTCCTCTGGGAAAATATTTAGGCCTTTAAAACTATTTTATTTGCAACGAACTCTCTGAAGAAGAGAACGTGAATATGTAAATTAGGTCTACTATATACAGTGTAGCTAGCTAGTCAAGCTAGAGAAATAGAGATATATAGATAGGATAGATTGCTAGTGGATCAGTGATTGATTAAATTTATAGTGTAACGCAGATATTTAATAATTGTAATAATGAAAGTGACGATTGTTCACGAGAGATTAGACAGCTACGAAGATAGTGTATTCGAACCTGAAGTAAGTCTACTCGTATTCAAAGTCTTCTAATAATTATAATTTTCTTATATTACACAGTTGAATCTCTATATTTAACGAAGTTGGTAAGCCCGAAAAAAAATTCGTTATATGGAAATTTCATGAAATAGAGATTATTTTTCTATATAATTTATGTGATTCGTTCCAGAAAAAAAAAGTTCGTAGAATAGAGAGATTTGCAAATAGAGATTCTTAAAATAGACGTCCAATTGTATATAAAACAGGTGTGGTTAACCTTTTTGAAAAGAGTGCCTTTATCTGATAAATATATATATATATATATATATATATATATATATATATATATATAATTATGCCTGCCTCTTCAAACTTTTCCAACAAACACAATAATGTTAAAAAACGAAAAACTGTTACTTTCAGACTTATTATGGAGTTTTTGCACAAATAGAAGTGGAATTTAAAAATAATATGTTAAATAAGACAAAAGTACACAAACTTAAGTTTTATTGTTAGTTTCCTTTTGGAAAATTTCAATAAGTTAGGTTAGATATTCAATAAAAAAAGAGTGTCAAAAAAAATTAATTCTAAAAAAAAATATTAAACAGTCACTAATTTTTTTATGTAGTTTTTCAATTTGTAGATGATTTTTACTGAGTATTCAATCTGTAGATGATTTTTTACTGAGTATTCAATTTGTTGATTTCGTTAGGATTAGTTCTCGAAGATGCTAACAAAATCGGGTTGCCTTAGGGGCTCATCAATTTCTTAAAAATCAATAAAAAAGTGTATTCCCAAAAGATATATGATCAGTCAGTATCGAAAAACAACAACCTTCCCTTTGTAATCTTAAAATTAAAATGTTTAAATATTTTATAGCATCGGTAAGAAAAGATAAATCTCAAAGCCTACTTTCATTCTTGAAAAGTAGGCACTTACTAGGCAGTTCATTGATTTCTTCTACATATTTTAAGCCACGCTCCCACAAATTCAAGAATATCACGAATGCACTTCATTTGGAAAACCAAAGCACACAAAAATGAAGGAGGTTTTTCTAGATTATTATTTTCTATTGCAATTGAATTGAGAGTATTTAAAATAAATTTTGATGTTTTGTTTTGTCTGGAGACAACCACCTTTCAATAAAACACAAGAAAAAATAATCATTATAATCTTTTCAAATTTTTTTTAATTTTTCAATGAGGCTTCGCGTGCCATGTTTACAACTCAGTTGTGCTATAATGTGGCACGCGTGCCGCGAGTTGACCACCTCTGATGTAAAGTGATTGAGTGTGTGTTTGTTACGGTCGCACAATAAAAAAAACGATTGTTTTGGGTTATCGACTGTTTAGTTTTAACCAATAATCAAATGACAAGGACAACATCTGAGCTTGCTCTCCCTTCTCCGAACTTCCACTTCACGGCAACGGGAAGACTTTAATCCTCGATATATTTAATATGCATCAGACACTCTACACCGAAGGAAGCTTTAATACTAGACTATAGCTGACACACAACAAATATAAAATTAGTGTTTCTAATTGCAAATTAAAGATATAGATTTTGTAATTTATTCATTTGAACATGCGCATCTCGTGCTCTACACTCTTACAAGAAAGATATATCTTCCAGAAGGATTCGTGAATTAGCTTTACCCGATATTTTTTTAAATATACACAATCATGTAATAAAACTAGTAGCTTGCATTCATCCTCTGGATAGTTAAATGTCTTTCGAATACTCTTTCAATGGAGTAGTTATTAAATGCTGATGAATAATAGTTATTATGTGTGGAAAAGTTATACAAATTTAACTCAGTGACGCAACAGAGCCCGTAAGGGCCAAAGCTTCTGTACCCTACTCAGTATACGTGACCTTGGGCTTTGAGGTGCATGAGCAGATGCTCCGGTCATGTGGTCAGTCTGACGAAACACCCCTAGTGTTAAGTTCTCAAGCAAGCTTGGTACTCATATATCGACCCACTGAAGGGATGAAAGGCTGAAACGATCTTGCTCAGCCCGGGGTTTGAACCTCAGACCTTTGGCAGTGAAACGCGATGCACTACTACTCAGCCACTGGACGCCTGGAAAAATTACATAGAAACTATTAGTTGCGAGAAAAATAAAGCAAATTTAGTAGTATAAAAGCAATGAACGATTTTAAGCCTATTATGGGCGGTTTGCGTCAGTCAAAGTATGTCGTTCGCTTCAATGTTATTTAACTAATGAATGTAGAGCAGTGTTTCTCAAAGTGTGGGGGCGCCCCTGGGGGCGCGATGACCCCTACAGGGGGGCGCGAGCGTATCGAAAATTTAAAGATTTTTTAAAAAAATAACCGGAAAAGAGAAGTAAAACAAAATGCTTTCTTCCATAATAAAAAAAAATACACACAACAACACTGGCATAATTTATGTTTATTATCTGGCTTTTTTCCGTCATCAAATAGCTATCTTTGATCCCAAAACCAAATTAAAGAAAAAAAAACATTTTGTTTTATTTGCTGAATTTCCTCAATGAGATTTTTTTATTACGTTTTAACATAAAATATTACTCGTTAAAAAGAAAAACGAAACCCAGACCCTGAGAAAAATTCTAAGAAGATAAACAATTCACCACTGTAATTATTATTGAAATACTGTACATTAGTTTTAGAAAAAGAAAAGGAAGTCATGATTCATTTTTCAGCCAGGCTGCATAGTACGTTTGCTAATCATTTGATTGACCTTCAATCTTATGGTATGGTTATTATCAATATTAGTTCCCTCCCATCTCTTTTATGCATTTGCTTTTAGCTTAGGGAAATTGTAAATAATTGAGTTTTGCGATATTTGGAAAAGAATTGATTGGTTTAGCATTTCTGTAGGATAATTGAAAAGTATCTGATTTGCGTCCTTTATTATGGTCTTGTACTTTTGAATCATTTTAGTTCAGTTTTATTGGATTTTTTCTCAAATCATAAAATAATTGAGTAGTCCTTGAAAGAAGGTAAGTATACTTTCTATAAATTAAAATATTCACAAGAATTCCGATTTGTATCGTGTACAGTAAAAATAATTCTAAACAAATGATTGGGGTGACTGAGTCCCCCGCTCTACCATTAATGTTAGTATCGAGTACGCGCCTGCTCCCGGGTTAAAACATTTTGAAGTCTTCTCGCTTTAAATGTTAAAAAGTAACACTTATTCTTCATCGGAATTTTATATTCTTTTTTTCATAATTTAACATTAATTCTAAATGCTAATTGTGTGAGGTTTAAAATTACAGTTCTATTAAACAGTTATTTACAATTATAGCATTTATCTAAAAAAAATCATTTTACATTTTTGTATACAATGTCGTGCACGCAGTTTTACTCTCCTTACAGTTCAGCTATTATATCAAGAATAATGTTTTATTTTTTAAAAAATGAACTCGTGCGAAGAGTCGGTGTTTCAGCCAGTATACGTTTGGTGTATCAGTACTGAAGAAGGTATTTTATAAATAATTTCTTATTACTGAATTTGGCCGCGGTAGCCGAGTGGTATAGGTATCGGATCGTGGCTTGCCTTGTCACGAGTTCGAGCCCAGTACCACTAAAGATCCGCCTTGTAGGGCAGCGATGCACGTTAAATCTGTTGAGAGTTGAAACGTTTTCCCGTTGGTGTGGGTGGTAGTTAGGAGAGGGGGTGCCAGCTCAGGTGTCATCCACGTCACTTGACCATGGTTCAAAATTACGTGGTCCGTCGTCAAAAGCCCTCGTGCAGCTGAACAGTGCGACGTTAATATTCAATCAATCAATCTTATTACTAAATTAAGAACAAGTTTAATAATTATTAGGGACTTCCACGAGCTTGTCTTGTAGAGAAAATTTTTCAAAGGCAGGTTTAATATCAGAAATTGACACTTAAAGAGTTATTTTTCTATATTTAGCTGAGATCTATATTTTGTCTTCAAGGCATCCACTGCAGAAAATCCGGTTTGAAAAAGGTAGGATGTTGAAAATGGTAATAGTATACGAAGTGCTTTTTTGTTTTTCAGTACAGATAATTCCTCATCCACCTCTACCCCAAATTCAAAGAGCGATTTATTACAAAATTGCCTTTTAATTTTTCACTGGATGTGAAATCTATGAAGATTTCTTCTTCGGAAGTTGAGAGCCCTTCTGGAGTATCTTGAAATAGATCCCTAATCCACTCGTAACTTGCTACCAAGCTGTCTTCATCCAGAAAATGCTTTTTAAAATTCTTTGCCAACATAGCTAAATGATTTTACATGTTTTAAAAACAACTTTCACATGTTTTTCTACAGATTTGTAAGTTTTAACACATATCGAGCTGGGGCTTTTTCCCATCATTTACTTCAGTAGTGGTAAATCCAAAATTTAAGTATTTTGAGATCGCCTTGATTTAATTTTTGGAACCATGCTCGTTCGTCTGTGTACTTGTTGATTCTTTATTATGGTCGAATGTTTGTTTACGACTTAAAAATGTGTGTATGATATTGTTTTAATCTACTGCCGTAAATACTTAATTACCGTGAATTACAATTAACGTGGAAATTAAAAAAGTACATTCAAGCTACATTCGGTAGCTATAGGAGTATCGAGTCGACCAAAACTGACTGGAATTGTACGAGGAAAAAGCATTTTTACATGTTTTGCGCAGACGTCCGATAGGTTACCCAGACTCACGCAAACGTACCCTAAAATGCCAGATGTGACGGATATGATAGAGAGCGACATTGACTAGACTATTTTTCTAATGACATTTGTACTTTGAGAAATGAATATGCTGGAGGAAATAAATCTTTAATTAAATACATCATTTTGCGATCTGTTCCAATTTAAAAATTAGAGAAAGAAAATAACATAATTCTAAGTAATATATATTTTAAGTAATTTTCTTAAAATATATATTACTTAAAAGTTACATATACACAAAATTTAATATACTTATCGTATTAATTTGTACGGTTTATAATTAAGGTCGTATTGTAACTTTAGCGTCTCTCTCAAAGTGCATTTTTATTGCAGTAAATACATTATTGTTGTACAGGGGGCGAGACAAAAAATTATGATTGAAAATTGGGTCGCCAGTATTGAAAGTTTGAGAAACACTGCTTTTAATGTATGAGTGGTGCACAGAGTATTTTATGACTAATTAATTAATACTAAATTAAGAACAAGTTTAATAATTATTAGCTACTTCCATGGGCTTGTCTTACAGAACAAAGTTTTGAAAGGAGTTTTAAGATAAGAAATTGACCCTCTGAGTTCATTTTCTATATTTAGCTGATATCTATATTTTGTCTTCTAAGCAACCACCGCATTTTGTAATATGTTCCAATTTAAAAATCAGAGAAAGGAAAAATAACTTAGTAATTATCCTATTACTTAACTTTTTTTTTGCTTAAAAGTAACATATACAAAATTTAATACTTATGTCATGAATTTGTACGGTTTATAATGAATATTGTTGCTTTATCGTAAAAATGCATTATTATTGCATTCAGTAAATTATTAAGTATAAGGGGGGGCGCGATAAAAATTGTGATTGAAAAGGGGGGCGCCAGTATTGAAAGTTTGAGAAGCACTGATGTAGGGAAAAAAAATTCTAATCCATTTAAGGTATCCAACTGGGTACGGAGTAAGTATTTAACAAACCTATATAAAAATACAGCAAAACATTTTTTTTTAAATTACTTTTTAAAATATTGAGAAATCTGAATCAAAATATTACAAAAATTTGCTCTATTGCTAACAATTCTAAAAAATATATGGATTACAAAAGCAAATAAATTTTTGCAGGATTACAATTCTTTAATGTGTAACTATGCAGTATGCTAAGAAAACTCAAGTTTTTCAGTAAAATTTGAAATACAGGTTTTCAGTTGTTCCCGACACCCGGGCCATGGATTTGTACCGGTACGTGAAACAAATAGTAGCGGGTCACCCAAGCTACATTAAATGAATTTCACTTTATTTCCTGTGGTGTATTTCTATTAGGTTTTTGAGACTTTCCATTAACTAGAAATTAACTGGAAGCCGTGGAACATCACGAATACCATGTATGTGCAAAACATCGTAATATGGTGGCAGTTTCAAAGGACGTCTGGAGCTGGAAAGGAATAAAACTGTTATGCAGTTAGGGAGTTAAAATGTTAAATCATTTTGTATATATTTTTGTGTTATTGTATTTTATTTTAAAGGTATGTTTAAAAACAATTAAATTAAAGTTGTTAAATCGAAACAATCAAATTAAAGTTATTAAATCAAAACATTCTAAAATATAATCAAGCAATATTCCTTTCCTCAGTGGGCCTTGGCAAAATTATGAAACGTTCACCGGTTCTCGGCAATAAAAACGGTTGGGGAGAACTCAGAGGAGACGAAAAAGATTCGTTTTCTATCCTACATTTTTCTTATTCTTTGCTATTCTCTTATCGCTTCAAAAAGTGATTGTCATAGATAGAGAAGGATAATATTTATAAAATATCTTTAAAATACTCAAATAACACAAGATAACTTGTTTTTTAGTGTTTTTTACATGTTGAGGAAATGGATTCTTTTATTTCCCATTTTATAAATTGCTTAAAGCAGATAAGCGTAATTGCTCGGTTACAAACATTCTTCCCGTTATTTTTATTTTCTAAAGAGACTAAAAACAGAAATTGTCTTTTGAAGTACTTCTGAAAATGATAGTAAACATATAGGATTTTAAGTTTGTGAAAATGTAGTGCTGTATTAATGTCAAAAATAAAGTATTTTAAAAAAATATTGGTATATATTTCTTGAAATAACTTCTTCATAGCAGGCAAAATGTATTAAGTGCATATAAATAAATTGAATAGAAAAAGAAGACTGGGACAAATTTTTAAACTTCGATTACACACGTAAAGAAATAAAAAAATATTAGATTCAACAAACATTAATATTTTTAGAAACTAAGTATACCAAAACAGATATTTATTTATAAATTTAACAACATTCATTAATAAATTCGTTAAAAACAAATAAATATATAAGTGACACAGTTTTTCAAAGCGAAACCGAAATAAACATTTACATACACAATATGGTGTATGAAATGTTATTTCAAGAAACTATATTTCTTTAAGAGTTATGTTGCTTCTGATATTATATACACATGCTGTGGTGGAAAAAGAATATTTGTAGTAATGGCCATGGTTATATATTCGTGCAGGGATTTGTCAAGTCACAAATTAGAGTTCTGATTCCTCTGAAGAAACGGCATGTAGGTAAACTTTAGATATTACTAAACACTCACTCAATTATACAATATTATAAATTGTGTATAAAATATTTCCAATAGGGTCATTTAAATACACTAATTATAAGTTTCTTATGTTATATAACTAAAGTGATTGATTATGCAGAAGCGTAACGTGCATCTCCGCAATTTCTGCATCACGGGAGACGGAGCTGGATTCTACGGGGAACAAAACCTGACTGACTCCAATTAGATACCCTTTGTAAGATCCATCTTGTGGTGCAAAGCCTGACTTTGCAGGGGGGTGGGTGTTATATTCTCAGTTACGCCACTGTGAGTACATGTTTGTTAACGTCGCAGTATAAAGCAACACGATCCATATATGAGACGGACTGTTTAGTTTTAAGCAATGCGATTATCACATGACGACAGCTGAGCTGGAACTTACTTCTCCAAACTTCCACTCCACGGCAACAGGAAGACTTTAATTTTCGACGGATTTAACATGCAACAATACCCCTGTTCGTTGGGTAGCCTGAACGCTGGGTACCGCTTCCCTATAACAGGTATAAAATAAGTGTTTCTAATTATAAATGAACGATATGTTTTGAGGAATTATTAGATTGTTTGAGCTTGGGCATATAACACTCTTCCCTTTTAAAGAAAATAAGGTATTTGCGAAGGGATTCTCGAATTGGTTCAACTCGATATTTCGTTAAACCCCTTTATTACCGATTAAGAGTTTTGCGATTCACTCCACAGTGCCTCTGTTTTTCACGTAGGTGCGCATATACTGTGCAATGAGGGAGGGAGTGAGAAAAGGTATACATAAGCAAAATTTTCTCTGAAGCTAGTAAATCGTGAGTAAACACTGTCAATGCCATTTCATTCATTTAAAAACTTTCGGAATAATTTTACTTACAGCAACTCAAAGAAAAGAATCATATTTCGGAAAGGAGCATATATATCTGTCCGGGCACCATACGCCGGTGGAGCGAAAAGGGTATATACACTGCTGGACAATTGCTAAGGACGGATAACACTATCATCCATGGCAACCACAAAATGAAAGGAAGCAAAATGTGGAAAATTAAAATAAGTGAGGGATATTAGTAAGAAGAGAAGTATGAGTATGCAAATTTTTTTCCACGTCTGTTCATCACGTGATAGCGTTCATAAGTGCTTTAAAGGTTTTGACACGTGTGGACAGTTGTTGTTTCAAGTCAAAGTTTTACAGGAAAGATTTAATAGACGAACTTAAAATTTTTGGCATGTCTTCCCGACATCACATAGATGATTTTATGCGTGGCCGAATTATTGGAAAGATCGAAGAAGGGCGAAAAATAACAGATGTTGCCAGGAGTTCGACATCGCTCACAGCGTTGTTTCACGGCTGTGGAAGTCATTTAAAACTACTGGAATGTGTAGTAGACGGCACGGGGAGGTCGTGTTAGAAGTACGACGCCTGCAGAAGACAGATATATCGTCCTATCAGCAAAACGGAACAGGCGCACCACAGCTCAGCAGGTGGCAAATCAGTTTCTTGCTGCCTCAGGAAAGCAGATCTCCCGAAAAACTGTTGCCAGACGTTTGAGGGGGGAGGAGGACTATACGCACGCAGACCTGATGTGTGTCCCATTGACCAGACAGCACCGTACTGCCCGTTTGCAATAGTGACGTGAGCATCACAATTGGACTGAACAGGACTGGGCATGCGTACTATTCTCAGATGAGTTTAAGTTCAGTCTGTCATCGGATTGTAGACGCCAACTGATCTGGCGCGAGAGTGGTACTGCTTATCGTCCAGAAAATATCCACGAAAATAACCGATATCCGACATGCAGTATCATGGTGTGGATCGGCATCATGATCAATAGCTGCACGCGCCTACAGGTGGTTGTGGAATGGGACTATGACGGGCTAATGATACATTGATGAAGTTCTACTTCCTCATGTTCGTCTTTCTGTGGTGCTGTCGGTGAAAAATTTGTTTTATGGACGACAACGCAACATGTCATCGAACACTCGCTGTTCAGGATTGTCTAGACAGCGAGAGTATTCAACCTCTCGTATGGCCAGCGCGTTCTCCAGATCTAAACCCTATTGAAAATGTGTTGGATGCTTTGGGGAGGCAAGTTGCTGGTCGAAACTATCCTCCGACAAACAATAACACCTCATCCGTGCACTCACAGAGGAATGGGATAAATTGCCTCAAGAGCTGCTGGATAATGTTGTGCAAAGTATGGTACGACGTGGAATGTTGCATCACACTCCACGGTGGACATATCCCGTACTGATACCTTTCTTTAAGGTGCCTGCTGACTTTTAGATGCATTGTTCCATTTCTCCGTACGCAGATCAAATGAACATTTTTTTTCTTTCAGATGTTTCACAGCTTTTGTACTTTCCAGAACAATAAATATTCTTTATTCTAATGTCTGAACAGTGTGGCAACTATATTTTATCCTACTAGGCCTCATGTCTCGCTTAATGTTATGCTACATAGCAATTTGTGATCCGTCCTTAGCAATTGTCCAGCAGTGTATTTATATATATATATATATATATATATATATATATATCAAAAATCAAAAACAAGAAATAATAGTTAATGAACATAACAAGAAATAGCGTAATAAAAATATAAAAGCTAAACATGAAGATCAAAGTTATTGAAAAATAAAAAAAGAAACTACAAAAAAGAAGAACCTAGCGAGTCAGAAAGCAATATCGGACTTAGGACCGAATAAGTGGGGTTAAACTTGTTTGAAGGCGCCAACCTTCCCCCTTTGCAACTCGGTAGGAAAAACCAAATAAAATAAAGTAAACAAAAATTCAGAGTATGTAAAAACTCAGAGAGTATGATAAAACCACTCACTACTATTACGTAACAAACTCTTCCAAACTCTTAATGCAGAAAAATCGCAAAATATTTAAGTAAGAAAAGTAGGAAAATCCTAAAACAATTACATAAGAAAAGTATTTTTCAAAAAATAATTTAACAAAATTTCTTTACTCACAGAGCCCCTACGAAGAGAATCAAGCGTCTTGACATCAATGAAAATCAATTATTCACCAAGTTAAAAAATTCGAATACACATAAACACATTTTTTGAGCTAACTTTTAAACCAGCCAGCAAAGACAGATATAAAAAAAGACGACAATCAAATATGGTAGAATTTTAATTGGTTGATTGTCAAAAATGTCAATTTGCTAGGCTCTAATTTGGTTGGTTGTGAACAATGTGTAAGATGTTCAAAGTGTATATATATATATATATATATATATATATATATATATATAAATATAAAAAACAATCACAATTATCAATTTAAAAATTGATATAAATGAATCCTAAAATACCAAAACACTTCAGAATATCAATGGCGAATATAAAAGATAATGTTCCATCATTTTCAAACAAAATTAAAAAATTATAAAATAAAATAAAAATTTAAAAAATATCCAAGTGCAATCTCGGACTTAGGACCTATAAGTGGGGTTAAACTAGTTTGATGGCGCCAACCTTCCCCCTATTGCAACTTGGTAAGTTAATTGGAAAATTTTTTTCAAATTTCAGAAAAAAAAATTAAAAATTAAAAATTAAAAAGTTAAAATTAAACCATTATACTTTAAATTAAAAAGTTAAAATTAAATCATTATACTAGAAAAATAAAACTATTCGCCATCACATTCCGAAAGATATTGCAATATTAAAATGTAAAAACAATTTAGTGCTTAATATAAGTGAACCTTCAAACTCCCAAGATGATGCACCATCTTTAAAATAGTTGTAAAGGTAGAAAAAATAAATTCCTGATCCGAAAGTTAAATCAAAAAATATTTTAAATCCGAAAGTTCAAATCAAAAATTATCTAAAATCAAAAAAGTTCAAATTAAAAATCCGAAAGTTCAAATTAAAAATCTGAAATTTCAAGTTAAAAATCTGGAAGTTCAAGTTAAAATCTGAAAGTTCAAGTTTAAATACTGAAAGTTCAGGTTAAAAATCTGAAAGTTCAAGTATATATAATTATATATATATATATATATATATATATATATTTATATATATAAAGTGGCGGTGGTTAAGGGGTTAATATACACAATTACATTAACTGGTCGCTTGCATACATCTTCTGAAATGTTAAACATCTTTAAAATACTTTTCCGTTTTAGTAATTTTTAAATGCTTATGAATATTATTTATGCTTAGAATAATTATATTGAAGCATTTAATTGTGACAAATAAGGTCAATTTAGTAGTAAAGAAACAATAATGATTTTAAGAGAACTATGAACAATTTGCGACAAGTTAGAGTGTGCAGTTTGTTTTAAAGTTATCTAACTAATGAAGTTAGAAAAAATTATATAATCCACGCTTATAAATCTTTAATTTCTGAAGACTTTTTGGAAATGAGAAATTTTCACATCTGCTACATTTTCTGATTATTATTAGTAATCCCAATTAAAATGCCTTTTTTGTGAAAAAATGAACAATACAAGTAATTATAATTACCAACAATTTTACGTCAGTGTTGATGAATAAATAAATAACAAACAATAAATAATTGAAAACATTTTTTTGAATGTCTCAATAATAATAAAATATCAATCAACTAAATAATTCTGTAGTTTTATAGGACTCAAATTCTGCCTCTTTTATAGGACTCAAGTTACCATAAAAAAAACAAAGTTCCTGAGTCCAGAGCCACAGGGAGACTGAGCAGAATTCAGACAAAAATTGCTTTCCAGTGGATGCCATCCCATTGTGGTCTTTAGCTAGAAGGAGATGGTAGACCCTTGGCTAAAAAAGACACATATATCCCTGAAAGGTCATCCGAAGATCTTCCTCTTCACTCTGCTAAACTTGAAATTAATAGAATCTATACAAATGCCTTGGTAGTTCAGCAGTTAGAGCTACGAAAAATAAGCATTGGAAGATGTTATTTAAATCTGACTGTCTCAGAATATCTTCGTGTGACTGGTGTGGCTGAATGTAGACTTTAGACTGGAACATGAATGTCTTTGTACTCATTTGTTTTTTTT
This sequence comes from Trichonephila clavipes, assembly GCA_019973935.1. Classification (NCBI taxonomy): domain Eukaryota; kingdom Metazoa; phylum Arthropoda; class Arachnida; order Araneae; family Nephilidae; genus Trichonephila; species Trichonephila clavipes. The sequence continues at coordinate 58,411 of BMAU01020579.1, forward strand.
TAATCTGTTTGTCTCACCTTTATGTGTTATGTGTTATTCTGGATCATACATCAGCTCCTTTATACGTGTGCTCTGCGCTTGAGAATTTGGACGGTGCTGTAAAAAAGTAATGGATATCTCTTTGCCTGATGACCTGATTGTTAAGTGCTTGACATTTAATAAATAAATAAAATTAATTAATTAATAAAGTTTAAGAAACGCTTATTTTTTTTTAGCAGAAGTTCTCTACTATAACATAAATGTTCGTCTTAGATCAACTTTTCTAAGAGAGAAAATGTATACAGAGTAAGTAAAATGTGTGTGTGTGTGACTTCTTTAATTAATTTCTAATACATCCGAAATTGATATTTCATCGGTTTATTTCGATTAATTAAAAATTTGTTTACAGCAATTTTGATTAAAAGTCAAAATTATTAATAAAGCAGATTCGTTTATGCAACGTAATCGCTTCCTAAAATCTTTAGTTTTTGAGAATAATAAACCTCCTTATTCTTAACCTGGGAGCAGGAGCTCTCTCAATACAAACATTAATGGTCGCGTGGGATGACTGAATCACCCCAATCCTTTTTTTTTATAATTATTTTTATTGTACACGACAAAAACCACAATTTCAATGAATATTTTAACAAAGAGAAAGTATACTTACCTACTTTTAAGAAATTTCAATTTTTCTTTGATAATTTGAGAACAAATACAACTAAAATGATTCAAATATGCGTGACTTTAATAAAAGTTGCAAATCACAGTCACTTTTCACCAACATTACAGTAATGTTATTTTCAGGCAAAGCTGTCATAGTTTATTCATGTTATTATATTTTTATTGTACTTTGATGATCGACAAGCAGCAGCTTCAGCTGCTTCACCAACGAGCACTTATCAGTCCTTGTGTGACAGTTTGGTGCGTTGTTGCTAAATTTGGTGCGTGAGGTCTTTATTTTTTCCAAAGAAGATAAACTAAATTATGGACCCCTTACAGCAGACTTCACCAATGTGTCACCATTGGATGATGACATTTAGGGGAGATAATTTTTAAAACTAATTAATATAAAATGGCATCGTATTTGCTGCACACAAATAAAAGACGTTTCTCTGTATCTTGTTTTGATTATTTGCAAATGCCTTTTGAAACAGGAGAGGTTAAAATGCCGGACCCTATATATAAGGTATAATATATATGTAGTTATATCAGTTCCATATAACAGGTACGTTAAGATATAGCAAAATTCTTTATCTCTTATCCATTTCTTCTTCATGTGTGTGACTCAGGATAAAAAACTTAAATACAGCCAGGTCTCGTTTTATGCGGTAGATACGTTCTACCGAAAAACGCATATAAAAAAATCGCATTAAAAAAGACATTACTTGAATGGAAAAAGTAGGGATACGTTCCTTAGTTTTCTAAAGTCGCATAAAACCAAAACAACTAGTTAAAATTAACTTAAAACCGCATAAAAAAATTGCAGAAATGAAAAGAAATAAGCTGCGTGATAAATTACTTCGAATGTCTGAAAGAAATTTATACAAAAGCTAAAAAAACAAATTGTATTCAAACCTTAATTCATTTTTTTTATGGAAATGTAATACACATAGTTTTACATTTTTAATCATTATCGCTATCTGATAATGGTTTGCACCGTTTGCGAAGTGGTTCCAAATCACCTTTATCATCAGAAGAGACTGTCTCTGCCATAGATATTTGCGGTAAATTTTCACAAACTTCATTCTCGTTCTGTGTAGCTCTTCCTTTTCTGACAATGTAATCAGTAATTAAACTTTGCGATGAGGATTCTTTTATTTTTTTATATAGTTCACGATATCCAGACATGCAGTTCTGCAGCTCACGTTGTAATTTAGAGGCTCGTTCAGAATTGGGGTCATTAATAAGAAAATGATTTTCTAATTTACTGCGAAGTTGAAGACCTTCTTGAATTAATTTTCCAGTGAGGGGAGTTGATTTTTCTTCCTCATCATTATCACCTTCTGGACCTACGACGCCGTCTACAGTTAGATATAAAGTTAAATCAATAATATCATTGTCACTTAATGCATCATCCACAAGCAATTCATCTATATCATCGTGGATGAAGGTATTAAAACAACCATCTCCTCCAATTTCATGTGCCAAATTAATTATTTCATCTGATAGTGTCGATGTTTTAGTGATTGTATTGTCTGTCACACATGCTGGCCAAATCTTTTTCCAACAGGCATTTAAAGTTCTATGTCTCATTTGAGTGGAAACAGATGCAACATGAATTAAACAATCAAAAATAGAAAATTGTTTCCACATCTTTTACTGTTAAGGACTCATTTTCTAGTTTATTCAAGATGAATTTGTACGTTGTCTTAATAATATTTTATAAAAGTTGCAATTATGCCTTGATCTAATGCATGAATAAGGCTTTTGTATTAAGTGAAGAAATACTAGTTGAACATTTGGATGTTCTAATTATGGATGACTTGCTGCATTGTCAACAATTAATAAAACTTTAAAATCGAGAGATTTTTTCCTTCATATAGGCTTCCAACTTCTGGTACGAAGCAATTATTGAACCATTCTGTAAAAATAGCTGTTGTTATCCAGGCTTTCGGGTTAGCCATCCAATGCACGGGCAGTTGTTTTAAATCTTTACCTTTAATGACGCGTGGTCTAAGAGATTTATTTATTAAGAGAGGTTTCAACATTCGATCTCCTGATGCATTGCTACAAAGTAATAAAGGTGACTCGATCTTTACTTGCTTTATGTCCACTTGCAGTTTTTTCATCCTTTGGTGATGTAAGTACGGTTAGGAAATTTTTTCCAATTAAGTCCTGTTTCATCAGCGTTAAATACTTGATCGGCAGAATAGTCCCCATCATCAATAATTTTCGCTAACTCCTCTGGAAATATTTTTGCTGCTCCTTCATCTACTGTTGCACTCTCCCCTGTTATCTTAATATTATGAAGTGCATTTCTTTTTAAGAACCCGGTTAGCCATCCTTTGCTAGCTGAAAATTCTTTTCCAGCTTGGGAAGTGAAAGTTGATGGTTCTGACTGTTGCATTGACTTATAAAACTGAAGAGCTTTTTCTTGGATTAAATAACCACTTACAGGAATCCTTCTTTGAACTTGTTCTTCAATCCAAATTGCGATGACACTTTCCGTTCTTTCTAATAATACATCCCTTGTGTACGATGCAAATTTGATGCTTAATTTTGTCTCAGAAATGACCTATTTTCTTATTGCAGCTTCATTCTTTTTAATTGCTCTGACAGTAGATTCACCTAAATTAAAATATTTTCCAATAGCCGTAGATCCTTCTCCTTTTCCTAAGCGATCTAAAATTGCAATTTTCGTTTCCAACGAAATTGACTGTCTTTGATGTTTGCTTTTTTTCTCCATTGGGCCAAATAAAATCTTAGAAAAGAAATTTAAAAAAATTACACTTACGATTTTCTAATGAAAAATAAAACTTTAAGACACTCACTTTAAATCCAGAAATCAAAATTTGCTGCTTATTATATTGCAACGTAAATTCGCCACTTATTAAAGTGAAACTTTTATAAAAAATGAACGAGACACCGCTAAGAGAAAATATAATTTCGAAATAATGATATCGTATCGGTATACTACTGAAATAACGAATGCCAATCTAAGACTGTCGCAGCCGAGCCGCATACGTAAGCACCAAAAAGATACGGAAATTCTCGGAATACTACGATCTACGTCTCAGTATAAAAAAAAATAATAATAACAAAAATCTAGAAATGTTTGGAATACAAACCGCACAACTTCAAAATCGCAAAAAAACAATCCGCATAAAAAGAGACCTGACTGTATATATATAATAGGCATCTTATGATTGATTCTCAATTATGTAGCGAGTTATTTTTTTTTCTTTTAATAGAAAAAAATAGTTTACATGGCTTTTCAAATATTTCATAACTTGAATTGACGTCAAACATATGTATAATTCGTCTTTTTTTTTAACACATTGGCGGTAATAAATTTCAACTCGATAACTGTGTCCAGTTCGCTGTATTTAAAATAACTTAATAATGCATTCATTCGAAAATCGAATTAAAAAAAATGCTGTAGGAGAAACTAAAAATTCTTTATTTTTTTCCTCATAACAAAGGAACACAAAAATGAAAAACTGACGAAAAATTTCAAGATATTGGCTTTAATTATTTAAATTAATAAAAAATAGATTTAATGAGTATCTCAGCCAATTAAATATTATTTCCCATCCAATAAGTTCAACTTATCTAGTAAAATTTAACATTCAATCTATTGATAAAAGCTTGTTGAAATATTTTTGATGCGTATTTATTGAGTCAGTAAAATATATAATAAAATTTCCACAATTAAACAAGATAAAAAATTTTGTATTTTGTTATTTTAAAATGTGTATATGCGTTGCTTGAATAATAGTTCTAAAGAAAAAGAAAAAAAAAATCATGTATTTTATTTCGAGTGAAACAAATAAATCCAATTAAATGCCAGATTGATTGATTGATTGAATATTAACATCGCACTGTTCAGCTACATGAGGGCTTTTGGCGACGGACCACGTAAATTTGAACCATGGCCAAGTGACGTGGATGACACCTGAGTTCGCACCCCCTCTCCTAACTACCACACCACACCAACGGGAGGACGTTTCAGCTCGACAGATTTAACGTGCATCGCTGCCCTACACGACGGGTCTTTAGTGGTACTGGGCTCGAACTCGTGACAAGGCAAGCCACGGTCCGATACCTATATCACTCGGCTACCGCGGCCACAATTAAATGCCAGAACTTATTAAGGTGATTTGAAATAAATATGTTTATTAACACAATGATTCATATTTCATGTTAAAATGTTTTTATATTTAGGTATAGCAATAATAAGAAAAAACTAATAATATATTTTTTTTTATATACCTCCATAATTTTTAGATAAGAGAAAAACTGTCTGGAATTATAGTTTGTATTTTAACAGCCAATGTCAGATAAATTAGTTTATCAAGAAGTGGAAGGGATAAATAATATTCAATTAGAAAAATATATTTCATAGAATAGGTTAAATGTAAGCATTTTAGAATTTTTTTATAAAAAAATCTGTACTCTTCACTCTTTTTGGCTTCAATTAGAATTAAAGGCACATGTTGGATATCTGGTTTAATTGACTTTTGGTCGTTCCATAACTTCAAATGGTCAATGCAGAAGTTTTATAAAAAGTTTTTAAAGATTTTCTTAAAAGATACTAATCCGTGTGACCCATTTTTACTAGCACCGACGAACTAACATTTTGCTCCAACCGGTTAGCGACTCATACACCTGTTTGACTAACCTGCTTCTCTGAGGCTTACTGTACGCCACCTCTGTAAGTCCGAAAGCTGTCCGTACTTTGATTACTTATCCGAGACAAGTATAGTCACACCGTAATTCTGAGTCAATGATTTGTTAGAATAACCGTATGGCACGAGCAATCACACTTTTAAACTCTCTCAGCTGCTCATCTCATAATCACATATTATGCTTATCCTTGTCTCGTCTCATTATCATCGAAATTTTAATCTTTCTCCCAAATATATTTTGTGTGAATATATATATACAAATAAGTACCAGCCCACTTTAACGCTTTAGTTACCGCATAATGATTTTTTATCTGTAGTTTTTTATGCAATATTAATTTTTAATCACTACATTGAAAATTACGGAATATGCATAGAAAAAATACTCAGATTTGGGAAATTTAATTCGTTACAGCTAATTAATAATAGATTTTCAACTGTAAAATTAATTATATACACTTTTCACTTAAAATAAAAAGCCAAATTTTTTTTCTAAGATCTTCCTTAACATTCACCAAAAAAATAAGATACTTGCCTGTTTTGACACAAACTTCTTTTGCGGAACAAAAATGATAATTTTTTCGCAATCCGATCAAAATGTCAGCTTAAAACATAATTTCTGCTATAAAACTACTCGCCTTCCCTGCTAAAATACTCATCATAGAACCCATTCTGCCATGTATCTTGGAAAAGTGAATTTAAAATAATATTCCTGTTAAGTATCGTCAAGGTATTCGTAAAAAATTTTATTATATGTAATTTTAAAGTGAGTGGTACTTATAAGTATTGTTGGTAGATAAAGGGTTAAAAGAGCGATAAATCAAAATACACGGGATTTAAAGGAGGTTAGAGATACAAATAATGTAGGTAATATAAAGTATATAATAATGTAGGTGTGTTATACATATAATTACAAACAATTTTTTAAGCACGTAGATAAAATTCTTATTTGTTAATGACTTTTGACAATTTTGTTTATAGTAATGATTTTTTTAGTTTCCGGCAGTTTGTGTCAGAGTCATGGAAAAGGATGGACTTCAAACTCTCCAAAAAATGAAGAAATAACATGTTATTCTACCATTTTACATTAATAAAAAATCAAATTTACTTTATAGAGACGAAACTAATGCTTCAAGGCAAATGCCTTCGAATGGCCTTTTGCCTAAGTGACAAATGCCTGAGAGTTTTTATATCCCAGTTGATATCCGCAGAAAGGCCAAACCTTATACTGTAGTCACCTATAAATTCCAAAGCCTTGCTAACACTGTATTTGAAGGAGATATTTATTTAGTGAGTGCAATCATTTAGGTAGGTTCCTAAACTGAAATTTGAAAAACCTATTTCGTCCACCGACAACTCCTACCAATAAATTCTGGTACATACGGTCTTTGAGCTACAAGCGGGTTTTTTTTCAATGAACAAGTGGTTTTATATTTTCGCAAAAATTTCCTTCTATTCCCCATTTTTCTCCATGAGAAATTAATAAAATGGATTCACTAAATCCCATTGTGATAAATGTTAAATTTAATGTGATCTTCTTTACGCTTCAGATTATATTTTAATGATTTTTGCTGAATCAAATATTGGAATTTTAACGGTTTAATTGAACTATTTTTAAAGAAATTATTTTTTATTAATTTTTCTTTTTTCTTTGTTTTTCATCAATAAAGCTTAACAAAATAAAGATTATATCATGTAAAGAAAGTTGTATTTAAGATGTTTAAAAAATTTAAATATATTTTATATATAGTTTATATTTTAGTCTTTTAAGAAAGCTATATTCATAAAAACATGCTAAGTAAACTTAAAGGTTATGAAATCAATACTTATGACAAAAGTAATATTTATCTTAAAATTATTTATGAAATTTTAATTAATTAACTTTGAATACTATATTGTACAAATGAATAGGATACCATAGGAGAAAAAAATGTTTCTTTTATAAATTTGCTGTAACTTGTTTATAACTTATATATTGTACGTAGAATAATTATACTCTAAAAATTGTGTAAAGTGCCCTCATGTCCGTAAATTAAGGATAATGTCAGTTCTGCCCAATAAGTTTCAGAAAAAAACAACAAATGTAATTTATTCATGAAGCCCATTTATTTAACAAAAGATAAATGACTAAACGATATTGTGCATGTACACTGCTGGCCACCGTAAATGCAACACCCTGAAGGAAGCATGCAAATAACATGAAATTTACAACATGCATTAGCGGAGGTGAGACATGCAAATGATTAGAATTTCAGCGCAGACGCACATCGCGCGCGCCTGTGGCGCCACCTCAAAGCGCTACTTAAGGTTTGGAGATTTCGACGATTTCAAGTTCGGTAATTGTGTTTTTTTTGTGGTTTTTTTAAAAAAAACATTCCGTTTTGTCTCATAGAAAACAGTAATCAGCTTTTGATCAAGAATCCGAGTTCGACAGAGGAAGGATAGTGGCCTACCTATATATATATATATATATATATATATATATATATATATATATATTGTGGATTATCTTTCAGGGCAATCGGTAGTCGTGTTGGACGAAACCCAATAACTGTAATGCGGATGCATGACCGTTTGATGCAGGAGAGTACGACGGACCAACTTTATCGATCGCATCCACCTCAGTGCACCACTTCACGTGAGGACAGACAAATTGTGCACAGGACAGTGGCGGATCGCTCAGACACATCATGAATCGTAGTAGAGCACATTGAGTCTGTAACGCATCATTCAGTGTCTAAACGTACCATTCGACGCCGTTTACAGCAGAGTGGTCTGTCTGCAAGACGTCCATTACTTGGTCTACCCTTGACACAGAGCCACAGACGTCCCCGCCGCCAATTGTGTGATAAAAGAAGGATGTGGACGGCAGAATGGAATGAAGTTGTCTTTACTGACGAGTCACGCATCTCTCTACAACACCACGATGGTCGGATTCGAGTTTGGAGACACCGTGCAGAGAGGATGCAGAACAGTTATGCCCCTCCACACTGGTCCTGAGCCGAATATTAAGGTATGGAGCGGTATTGGATATCACTCTCACACTCCTATAGTACGCATTGCCGGTACTTTAAACAGCCAGCTCAACATCTCCGAGGTGTTGGAGCCAGTTGTTTTTCCTTACCTTCAGAGCTTGGCCACAGCAATATTTCAACCGAATAATACACGAACACACGTGGCACGCATTCTCCAAAGGTTCTTCGTCAATCATCAGATTGAAATGCTTCCCTGACCGGCACGCTCTCCGGATCTTTCGCCGATAGAAAACATGTGGTCCATTATTGCTTAACGATTGACCCAGATTACACCCCCAGCTTCCACACCAGATCAACTTTGGCAACGTGTGGAAGCTGTTTGGTCTGCTGTACCCCAAGAACACATCCAAAGTCTCTTTGAATCAGTGCCGAGGCGTGTGACAGCAGTGATCTCCAACAATGGTGGATACTCTGGCTGCTAATTCTGGCTGGAACCACACTTCACAGAAGTCTATACATTTAATCTCTTAATTGGTCAACATGTTATCTACAAAATAAATTTTGTTGTGCTATCTCTTGTCTTTCTTGGTGTTGAATTTACGGTGGCCAGCAGTGTATAATAATATTCTACTGATATAATCTACGATTTTTGCACTCTGAAAATATTTTAATAAATACTAACTTTACAAAAACTTAATATTACATGGATGGTTTGGTGGTTAATATATTGTGTGCCTCATATGCGATGAAATACAGAACGCATAACGCCTAGTCATGTTGAGTGTCGAATTATCGAGCTGATCTTGGGGAAAATTAAATATCCACTCAGCAAGCAATGATCTTTGATGTTACATTATACATTTAGGAGATAATTAACGGGCTTCAAATCGTTGGCCAAACATGCCCTGCACATTCTCTATCAGTTTCAAGTCAGATGAGAAGGATGGCTATTCCATACGGTTCATATCCTCAAATAGAAGGTCTTCGTTTGTGATGTTTAGTCCCTCATGCCTCCCTCCTTCCAAACAAACTTACATGTTTTTTCAGAATGATGTCCCGATAAATTTTGCCTGTCATGATACCGATTTGAACATGCATATCTGTTCTGGGGTACTCAATATAATTCTCCCCGAAACAAGTAAGCTTGCACCACCGTAACGCTGCCATTCAATGATGTCTTTACGGCAATAGGTTCCTACCTTTTTCATATGAATGTTCGATGTGAATTCAACTTCATATCAAACCCTGACTCGTCGGAAAACACCACACTAGCCCACTGTAACAATGCCCATATTGCATGCTCTCTATTTTAGGCTAACCAGTGGCAGCAATAAGTTGCAGTGAACGGAAAACATTAAGCAGGCATGTGAGTATATAGATCAATATAGCCCAAAAGTCTGTATACGATTTGATTTGTAACTGTTGTAACCGTGGCAGCAGATAGCTGACGAGACAGGTCAGAGGCTGTGCTCCAATTGCTTCGTTTGGAAGCCTTTGCCACATATCGCTTTTAATTTGACATTGTAACTCGGGGGAGAGGTGACATGAACTGGAACGCCTACTGACATTTCCGTCATCTTGTAAACATTACCGAAGTCAAGAGATGACGTTTTGAGCAACTCCAAGCTCATCATATATGCCTAGAATATGGGTGTACTTCAAACTCATTACGCCCATATTCTAGGCCGCCGATAATTATACCATGTAGAAGGTCATTCCCCTGCGTCCTCTGTGTCATAACTAGACGGTTATGGCACTGAGTGGCCTTCAGAATGCTTGTGAAAAGTTTTACTTCTTTGTTACCATTTTTTATATTCTCCTCTCTTTTGCTCTTGTCATTGTGACGTACAATTGGCTTCCTCTGGTAATTTTCTGTAACTTGCATGTTATTCTTGAAGATGTGCTTGATAATTCTACATGCGTTTTTTTTTGCTCTATACTTCAATTTTCGTGTGTTTCTGCATTACCCTTTTTTTATGGGCATGAGTGTATTTTAACATTCTTTTATAAGCTTCACTTGTATCTAACGAAATCTTTGAACACGTTTTTTACCCACTTTAAAAAGTCAAATTAATTCGAAATTTTGCTTTCGTTGACAATACAATAATTTCATAATTTTGTTTCATTGTCTTGATCAGGATCATCAGGAATAACGATTTTCAGATTTGGTGACTAATTCGTAATACCATTTCGAAATTTGGTGGATAATTCCATATTTTATTTCCATATTTAGTGACTTAAAGACTAAGGTAAAACCTTGAAATGGAAACATTTAGGTTAATACATATACAACAAAAAAAGTGTTATTTACGTGAAAAAAGGTAGGGTGCATCAGCCATTTCTTAGCATAATATAAACAATTCCCCAGTTTTTCTTTGAATGAAAATAAAAAAGAAAAAACCCTGAGCATGTGAAGAAAAATTATTTATCTTCTAATTATTGAACTCAGTCATCAAGTGTGTTTTTTTAAACTACTTTTCCGGATCTGTGGAATGAAACATTATTCATTGCTTCATTTTACCAAAACAGCAACTCAGCATTTCAGAAAAGAACAAGTAATGAATTATAACAATTGATATAGAACATTCTACTCTTTTTACAATGATATTAATTTTCTCGTTAATCGTTTTGTTTATTTTTAGTTTGTTGTTTTTGTTTCATCTACGGACCAGCGACGCTTATTTCTTTATTACTTTTTTTTTTATTTAACCACACAACATATATCACACAACATATATATGCTATTTACAAGCGCAGCAAATTTTAAGTAATTTTTATTGTGAGCTTCGAGTATTAGAGTCATATATTAATGCTCACGTCTGAGTATCAAAGAGAAATTTTCTCGTCTATCTCATTCCACAGAAAGTTCTCAACTGCCGGCACAGCGCGGCAAGGAAGAATATTTGCATTTGTGCGCATGACGTTGGCACGCATGTGCCAACATCCCGCCCGGCCTTGCCATGTTCAGAAGCAAGAACTTACAAATATCATAATTAGCACAATATATAAATTTAGCACATAATTAAATACAATGATTACAACAATTTAAATGTAATAATAAAGTTAAATCAACAATTTTACACAAATGAAATATAATATAGCAATACATATACACACAATTTACTTAGTATCAATTGGGAGAACAGCTATTTTACTGATAGCTGTTTTAAATTCTCCTGATTGGGTTTTAACCTTGACAACTCTCACTTTTCCATCCGACCCATTATATACTTAGAATCGAATTATCCTACTCATGAATTCAGAAAAAATTAGTTATTTAGTATTTTCATTCACAACTTCGTAGAATTCACATCTGTCACATCTTAGATAAACATTTACATACTTAGAAAAAATTGATGTTAATAGAAAAACTGATTTCGTTAGTGTATTCATCAATAAAGCTTTTAATCATAAGAAGACATTCATCCCAAACTATAGAAACATTGAAATAATGCATGGAAATGCAAATTACATTCTTTTTATTAATTGTCTATCGAAAAAAATCTTTAGAGTAACTATTAAATGATATTTATGTTTTATAAATAAATTCCATTTTGGTATTTTGTAAATTTGGTATTATCTTAAAAACCACTAAATTCATGATCGGCCTGTAACCACATTACAATCACATTTCCTCTTAAATATTAAACAGTTTACCATATATGCAACATAATCAGCGATGAAATACTTCTAATTGTACATTTAAATTTCAGAAAGAACTTTACATTGCCATAACAGCATAATGAACTCACCGACGTGTATTTTTGAATGATAAAAAAGTTTGCTAAATGAAATAAACAAATAACAATTTTTTGATAACAGATTTATACTTCAGACACGTTACATAGTTTGATTTAATATGCTTGTATTTTTTTAAAATTTTTTATCTTAAATTTAAACTTGGATTTCAGTGGATTCTTCAGAAATATCTACGTATGGGTAAGAATTGTCTTCCTAACATAAAGAAGTTAAAAGAGAAGGCTTTATTTACAAATATACTATTCTTGATTTTAGTACATTTTAATAAATCATTTTATCTAAAATATTTAACCACTGTTTTATTGAGAAAAAAACAATACACTCCTAAGTGAGAGAAAAAATGGAATTTCGAATATGTTTTTTAGGTTAGAATTTCCTAATATTGTTATAAAAACTAACATTCTCATCATTTCGAAACTTTCCAAGGGTACTTTTAGTGTTATAATCTTTCTAATAATTGAAATGTTTCAGAAAATAAGTCTAGAAGATAAGTGATAATATTTTCTCCAATTATTTATAGATAAGAATAAAAAATTATGTGGAATCTCATAAGATCGTATGAGACCCTTTTACTCCGGCCAGGGATAACAACTCGAAGTGGGATTGACTCGTCATTTCACAATCTTGAAGTTCCTGTCATTTTCGAAAATACAGTCAGTTCTTCTCAAACTCTGGTTCGCCCCCTAGGGGGTGTGATGACCCTATAAGTGGGCGTGAGCATATTGAAAAGTTGAAAACAAAAGATTATTTAAAAAAATATTAATTTGTTGAAAGTAAACACACAAACAAAATATATATTAACATGATGAAAAAAAAACATTTACACTGATATAATACACTTTTAAAAGTATCATTACTACACAATGTATTTGATAATTAATTTATCAATACTAAGATAAAAACAAATTTAATAATTGCCAGTGACCCCGACGGCGTGTCTTATATATAGGATTATATGCAAAAATTAACATTTATCTAAATAATTTGTACGGTTTATAATTAATCCCTTAGCTGCGGATTAAAAGTTACGTGATTTACTCTACAACGTCACCATTTTGCATGAATGCACACGCATGTGGTGTACTTGGGGAGAGGAGAGAAAGAGAATAATTAATAAAATTCTCTGAAATAAGTAAATCCTTCGCAAATACTGTTAAGGTCATTTTATTGCATTCCGAATAATTTTATTATTTGGAATGAGCAGAAAAAATATTTCGGAAGTACGTGTATATACGTCCGCAACAATTTATTCACTGGCTGAGCTAGACAGTTATATATGCCAGTGGGGGAGATGTTAAAGTCGTATTGTAGCCTTAGAGTCAAAGTATCATTTTATTTCAATCAATACATCGTCATTGTATTGAAAGGGGTGCGAAGAAAATTGTGGTTGAATTTTGGGTCGCAAACATTGGAAGTTTGAGAAGCACTGCTTTAAGTATTATAATCTTTTTAATCGATGAAGCATCTTAGGAAATAGATATAGACGAAAAAAATAGCAAAATTTTCTAAGTGATAATATTTTTTTTTACATTTATTTATAGACTAATTAAATTAAACTACATGTCGCGACAGCCCATGAGAGTAAAGGCCTACTAATCCTATCTCGATTTCCATGACCTTGGGCACTGAGGTGCATGAGCAAAAGTTCTGCTTAGGTGGTCGGTCTGAGGTGAAAAACCAGTGTTTAGCTCCCAAGCAAGCTTGGTATTCATTTATCGACCCACTGAGCGGATGAAAGGCTGAGTATAAATTGAATTGCTCATGTTTTGAATCCTGGTCCTAATGCGACGAATTGTGATACGGTACCGCTCAGCCATTGGGCTTCATTTGCAGGTTAAAATATCAAAAATTATCCAATTTCTCATATGATTGTGATTGGGACTACCTTCAGTCCAGCATTTGATAACAATAATTGTTCAGCGATCACTTCTTTAGATCTGGCAGTAATTATGAAAGTGTCGCCCCAGTGCATTTTGTACACAAAATGGCTTTCCGTTTATTTTCGCTGTATGTTCAATGAGATTGAAATCCGGCAAACTATCTGGTAAAATAATTGTTAATAATGATAAAACGAATTAATAAGTGATTTGGTTTTCTCAAATGATGTATTATCTCCCTAGAAAAATCTATCGTTATTCGGTTATATGAAGTCCGTGATTGGCTGCAAATAGTTCCGTAATAGGCCTACATAATCATCTTATGATTGGTTCTAACTGAACATATGTCCTAATTTATGCCATATGAAAATTATTCAAACTATTATGGAGACCACATCCTACTTTACCTAATTTGAAACTAGAATCCATAACCTCGTGGGGACTGCGTCTCTATCGAGCCCTATCCCCAACTTTTACTACGATCTTAACTCATTTAAAGAAAGAAAAAACGTTTTTCTTATCATCTAATTCCAACTGATACGTTCACGAATCCAACGCAGGCTATACAATCTATGGGGAATATAAATCATATTTCTATAATAACTGTGAAAATATCTATGCCACAATTAATAAAAAGTGTTTAGTAGACATTTTATGCAGATTTTTTTTGAACGCAAAAAAAAAGTTGCCTCTTACCTTTTGAAGGTGAATTGTATGTATCAAAATATATACAATCATGTCCAAAATTAAGGTCACAAAAATAAAATCTGTAGAAAAAGATTAACTATTAACTGTGTTGTTATATGAAATTTGGAACTGAGACATATTACAATGTCAGAAAAAATATAGCAAAATGACAATATGGGAAAAATTTTAACTGTGAATTAAGATACGTCATATCCAAAAAAGTGAAATCATGAATTAGAGATGGAGCATTTACGTTGGGAAAAGTCTGTTCCATATGGAGTGTGATCACTTTGACCTTCTATTGAAGCCTCACAACCAGCTCTCATGTTTTTTATGAGGGAATCAATAAGTTGTTGGGGCAAGAAATCCCATTTATATAACAATGGGATCTTTAATTCCTGGGGGTTTTGGAAGGGGAACTACCCTGAGAAATGGCTTTTCATAGACCATCCCAAACTTATTCAATATAACTTTGATCCGGAGATATCGATGTTTAATCCATACGGTGAATATCCACTGCTTTATTAAATTCATCAACATTGTGAATTCTGTGTGGTATTTTCGTCCATAAAAGCGTAGTCTGGGCTCATTAAATCCAGAAAAACCTTACATGGGTTTCCAAGATTGCATCCGTATAGAGATGGTGATTGACAGAACACGTATTGAAAACGTACAGTGTTGTACGACTGTGTTGACGATTCCTATGTCACCAAATGTATCGATTTTTATTATGTAAGAGGGACCAAAGTGAGCCATCTCCAGGTTAAGACTCACCGAGATTGATTTTTTTGGATACATTTCGACTCATAACTTAATAGAACACGGTCCCAATCATATGGTGTGCACGACTGATGTTTTCAGCTCCACAGTATCCTGTCTTTCCTGTAGGATTAACCCGGTGCCTGGCATACACAACATTCTCTGCAGGGTTTGTCCGTAAATTCTTCTTTTAGATGCAAGAGCAAACTGAGGAGCCGTTGACCGCCGATGTCGTAGAAGGCTAAATGCAAAGCGGCGATTTTGTGCTGAAGCCGATGCTCTGTGGCGATCAAGGTCAACCTTTATAGTGACCGTACCACTTATTTGGAATTGCTTGCATAATCAAGAGACAACTTTCGGCCTACTTGTATTCATCAAGCAATCTCCGCCTTAGACTACTCAACGTCAAGTTTTTCAAGGAACCATCTAAACGATTATGAATTCTTCTCATTGCAAACAGACTAACTTGTTTGTTTTAGTGCAATATTCACAAAACTGCAGACAAAATTCTCATATTTTATCCAATATGTTCAAACGTTACCAATCCAATAGTTCTGCAAAAACTAATACCAAACAACTTCTTTTCCTAAACTGAAAGTTAATACTGTACTACCCGCTCTTCAAAATATATAAAGTACAAATTCTATCTATTTTACTGGAGGCATTTTAAAATTATGACGAAAAACATGTTTGTGGAATTAATTTTGGATATATATATACATAAGTATATATATATATATATATATACACATAAGTATATATATATATATATATACATAAGTATATATATATATATATATACATAAGTATATATATATATATAAGTATATATATATAAAGTATATATATATATATACATAAGTATATATATATATATATATAAGTATATATATATAAGTATACATATATATATGCATAAGTATATATATACATAAGTATATATATATATAAGTATATATATATATAAGTATACATATATATACATAAGTATATATATATATAAGTATATATATATAAGTATACATATATATATATACATAAGTATATATATATATAAGTATATATATATATATATATATATATATATATATACCATTACCCACCCACTGATGCTATATGAATATACATTTTTTTGTGTTTCTATATATATACAAATTATAGATATCTCTGCATTGAGAAAACCAGTGTATTCAAATATATTCTCATAAATCTCAGCTCTAGATTTAAAAAAGAGAACTTAATTTCTAACATTGAAGTTCAGTTACCTGTAACGCTCTCGTAATCGGTTTCCTAAGTGTATTTCAGCAAAATCATTTTTACTGCATCTCTTTTCAATAAAATAAACATGCTTGCCAAATTTCAGAAAATCTAAATCTAAGTCCAAATCGAATAATTAAAGAATGAAATTTTTTCAATACTTCTAGTAAAAATTTTTCAGATTCAATTTCCGTGACACCCTATTTGTGCGAATTTAAATTCAACAAAAGAAACATACATACAAAATTTTATTACTATAGGTCTAGTAGTTGGAAAATGGGGATTAAATGATTATCAACACGCTGTAAAAGATTCCCGCTCCCCCATAGGAGTTGATTTCCGTAAAATATTTTCTTAGCGAATGTATATATTGAACAAAAGAAACATTCCCACAAAATTTCAAGCCTGTAAATCAAACAAAGTAAGAACAGGTAAAGTTATATTTAAAGCCATCTAAGCCCTTAAAATGCCCCTTGGGTTCATAAAATTCTTTTTGGTGCTAACCTCTACTTCATGAAAGAAATGGGGCTACCAAATTTTACATTTGTAGGTCCAATGGTTCACAAATGTAGAAATTTATCTACAACCCCGCTTATGCCCCCGCACGACCCATAAGGGGTCAATTTTTAAAAAGTATCTTTTATGACGGATATCTACTGTTTGAAATGAACGTGTCTGTCAAATTTCAAATTTGTAGGTTTAATAGCACAAAAATGAAAAAATTTATCTGTAACGTCCCTTGTGCCCCTACAACACCCTTTAAAGCCCTATCACACATGCATATTTGGAGCAACCGTTTCGCCGAATTTTTCAAGCAGATGAGGATTAAGGGTTGCCATAAACAAAATGGCACACTCTGACGTCAGCAAGCACTATCTCCTTATTGAAAAATTACTCGCCGACTTTTTTTTTTGCTTGAAAAAATGAACCTCCAATGTTATTTGCCTTAATTTGCTCTTTCTTTTGTTGACGAGCTTAAACAGAAATTGGGCTCCATTCTATTTAAGATATTATACTCCATTAAAGTATTATACACCATTAAAATATTATCCACCATATCTGATGCATTTGCCAAAGCTGAGGCTGCCATCTTCATCGCCATCTTGTTTATGACGTTGATTGGAATTTTAAGAAACTTTCATTTGGAAACATATTTTCAGCTATCTAGAAAAAAGTTGTTCGTAGTCCTTTTTATGGCAACTAGGTAGAAATTCCTCAATTTTCACAAAATCCGTTCTTAGCGGACCTTTACTCCATTACAGCTTTAGAAAACATAATAGATTTCATTTTGGTCAATTGACTTTGTAAATATCTACTTACATTTTGGCTGGTTTTCACAGGTTAACAAATCTATTTTCATCCATTCTTTGCTTTGTAGGATTTACAATTTATCCATACTTACTTTATTTTATCATACTGTACATATATATATATTTAAATACACATAGATGTAATACAATTTTTAGAGGAAAAAATAGGAAATTAATAAATTATAAAGGGGAAAAGAAGGAATCATAGGAAATGCAAAATCCCAATTTTGAAAGCCAATGGAGAACGTTGCAATAAATATAACGAAGTCTTTAATTTATATTAAAAACATTTAAATTTATCCTAGTACACTTCAGACTTTATCTGTATAGGTATATATATATATATAATACTGTTTTTCTTTCTAATTTTTTGAATCGAATAAATACATTTTATATAATATTTGTTAAGAGGAAATGTGTGAAAACGATAATTTTAATGCTGTCACAATAGGTTTAACTACTTTTATAGAAGCATTAAATTATGAAAGTTATCTGTTAGCAAATATAAAATTAAACTTTATTTCAAAGCAGAAATTAATATTGATTGATGAAATGTTACAGCTTTTTGGATGGTAATAAAAATTCCTTCGATATCGGGTTATTCGACTAACTCTAAATCAGTAACCGTTACAATAATCCATTAACTAATTTATTTTAACTATGATAGTTAAAAATAGTTAGTTACAATAGAGTTTGTGAAAGATAGTTCAAATTGATGTAATTTGTATCAATATATCACTTTGAAATGTCAGAAAGTTAGAGATTGAGGAACTCAGTTTTCATTTTAGCAATTAAGTGAAAAGCAATGGAGGCTATTTAGATAATTTTGGCAGATTGGAAGAAAAATTCACAATTATTATCTTAAATTTGTCGAGGAGGTTTCATCTTTTGTTTATAAGCAATTACCCAGAAATAGCAATATTGTGGAATACACATTATGGAAAATAAATCAAATTCCTTACATTTGATAAAAAAGGGAAAATCTAAAGTGAATTATAAATATTCTGTATTGATCGTGAACATTGCTTAAAATCTGTTAATCATTGTTTACTTCTAAAGAAGCCATAATTAGAAAAAAATATTAACATATATAAAAAAAACTTGACTTTTTTTCAATTCCTGCTTAGCTCACACTCTCTATATATATTTATTTATTTATCTTCGTGGAATTTTCAATCATAAATAAAATACTTTTTAAAGCGCTCAATTGAACTGAACTTTAATATGCATGATTATTTTGGATGACAATACAGTAATTTTATTATAATTAATAAAAATTAGTTGATTAAAACTAATTATTCAAATAATTACAAGTAGAGCCACGTTGGAATCATTTTTGGCAATTGAGTGACCATTTTGACGTGTCAAAACTTGAAAAGGTTTTTTTCTCGCATTTTAAAGAGATCATGTGAGCAGAAATTTTCTACAAACTATTGTTTTCGATAAAAATAATATGATTTAATTATAATTAATTAAAATTAAGTGATTGAAACTAATTATTTAAAGAATTACAGATACAGCCACGCAGGTTTCATTTTTAGCAATTTTGGTCAAAATTTTAAAATATTTTTTTCTCACGATTTAAAGGCTTCAGTTGAACTGAAATTTTATATACACTATTGAATGGATGACAACACTATACTTTAATGATAATTAACAAAAATTAACTACCACTTAATGTTGTGATTATTTCCTATGTATACACATATTTATATTAATTGTAACTGTGTGACAAATCTATACGGAACTTTATCACTAACCTTCTGAGTCGTCCTTTTTAGGGAAATTTAATTCCCTACCTATTTCCAATCAACTCCAAAAAGAGGACAGGATTCCTTGTAATATATATGCAAATTAGATAAAGTATTTAAGTCAAACGGAATAGTAAAGTTGGAGCAGTAGGAGAGAGAGATTGAAGTTGAAAGTTATAGTGAAGTTAAATTGAAGATTTCTTGTTGGATAATTTAATCTCAAGAAGAGTTGAGATTCCGTGTGGTAAATATTGATTTATAATTAAAGTCTCATTAAAGATTTATTTTAGGAGTGAAATTAAAATTAAATGTTCAATAAGAACATTAAATATAATTCTGGGATCTCTTATCGTGGTAATCTCTGCGTGATCGATATTATAATTGTTAATTAATTGGATCATTAATTATTTAAGTTAATTTAAAGGATATTACCTTTAAAACCTCGTAATACTAGTTAGATATATTTGTTAATAAGTCTTTGATTCTATTTGGATAAGATAACCAAATAAAGAAAGTTATTTATAAAAATGGCTACTGGTTCTTATCTGACTCCTATTTATTCTCGTTCTCAAAGTGAGGTCCTAGTATATCATCACAACTGTTTAATACAAAGTAGCTAAAGCAAAATTGTTCTTTGTTGATCTAAGTAGGAATTTACTTAATTTTTTTTCATATTACTTGCTTCTCATTATGTGTTTACCACGCTATGTAATTGTAACAGTTTCAGAGATCTTAATAAAGAAACACTCGTTGAATTTAAAATTGCTTTATTGAACTAATTGGACGAATACTGAAAGAAACATTAGATGTATAGATATTAACTGGCTATGCTAAATGAAACTACAAGAATTCTGAAAATTAGCTTTCATTCTTTTTCTGATGCAACATGCTTAATGATAAATCTTTAAGAGAAATCCGATAGTGCAGCGATTCTCAAACTGTGGGGGGTGCCCCCTTGAGGGCTTCGATAACTCTACAGGGGGGCGAGCACTCTGAAAAGTCGAAAACAAAAGGTTATTTAAAAATTATTAATTTACTGAAAGTAAACAAACAAAATACTTTCTGATGTAATAAAATATAGAATACACATTTACACTTATAAATATATCAGTTTTGTACAATGTATATTTTATTATTAATTTAACAATACTAAGGGATGAGCACAAGTTTCCTAATTATCAATGACCCATGGGCTTGTATTAACACTAATCTTGATAATGTGCATGGTTTATAATTAATTCCTTAACTGCTGATTAAAAATAACGTGATTAGCGCCCCAATACCACAGTTTACCACGTAGATAAGCGTATTTTGTTGTTTTTTTAGAGGGAGAAAAGAAATAAATAAGCAAATCCTCTAAAATAAATAAATTATTCGCAAACATTATCAAGGTTCTTTTATAGAATTCCAAAGCCATCGGAATAATTTTATGGATATCACTGCACAGGAGATATCGTACTTTGGAAAGACGAATATATACGTCCAGAAAACTACTGCTTTAGCAGAGTGAGACGTTTTTATACGTCGGTGGCCCATAAGAGGTTAAAGTCGAATTCATCTTTAAATTATAGTATTATTGAATTCAATACATTGTTATTGTATGGAGGGGAGGCGATGAAAAAGGTGATTGAATAGTGGGTCACGTATATTGAAAATTTGAGAAGCACTTCGATAGCGGTTGGTGACATTGCAATCCAGTAAACAGTACAAATTCATATATTACGATTTTCTTTCGATTTTGCTACAAGCCGTTATATATATCTTAATATATATAAATCTCGTGTCACAATGTTTGTCCTCAATGGACTTCTAAACCACTTAACCGATTATAATAAAATTCGCACACCATGTGCAGTTCGATCTAACTTGAGAGATAGGATAGTTTAAATCTCAAATTATAGTCGCAATTTTAATTTATTGCTAATTATTGTTTGTTATTATTTGACAGTCACAATTATCTGTTAACTCCAAATGATTCTAACAGATGTCGATACCTTTCGACTGGGTTGAGTAAGTAATCAATAGATGGCGCTGCTATGGTAAATCTACGAACGTGTCATATAAGCTATATTTTAATAGCATAATTACCACGTGTTGTTGACGCTATAAAATTAATTAAATTTATTTTGTAGTGAACGAAATACCGTATAATTCAATTATTTCCACTTTTTAAATTTTTGGTGTTAGCATAGCCGGCCACGTGTTACTTAGACTGATGTAAGTATTATCAAATAATTATAAAATTTAATTAAAATGTCAATGCAAAAATGATACACAATTTCCTACACTTTTTTTTCAATAGTTGTACAAATATTTTTTTTTTATTGTTTTCATTTAACCGCTATTAAAAAATATTTAGCACTTATTATTTCAATGTGCTATGATAACAAGTTTTTCAGATTTTTTTTCTTATATTTAAACGATTAAATTAGTATTTCAATTCTTATTAAAATTATTATTTAAACTCTATAATTTAAATATGTACATGTCAGTATTATCACATAATTATAAAAGTTAATTAGAATGATTTTCAATTTTTTTTTTCTCATATTTAAACGATAATTTATTATTTTCAGTCAAATGCCACGGAAAAAATCTAACCTCAACAACGCGAGCACCAGAGAGGCACGACGCAAACGTATTAAAAGAGCCCATCAGTTGGCAGAACAAATTGAATCAAGAAATCTAGCACAAAGAATCAGTACAGCAGAAGGTCATGCACAAGAATCTCAAGAACAGTGTAACGAACGTCTTCAAGAGAATATCATAAGAACAAGAGCAGCAGGAGAACGAGACATAGCCACAGTAGGAGCACAGGAACAATAATTTCAATTTACACATGTAAGTAATATCACATAGTTTTATAAAAAGTTAATTAATATATCAATGAGAAAATGGCACAAAACTCCCCACACTTTTCAATAATTGTACAAAAATTTTTATATTATTTTTATTTAATCTCTATTGAAAATTATTTTGCACTTATTATTTCAATGTTAAATTATTATTTTCAGTCAAATGCCACCGAAAAATCTAACCTCAACAACGCGAGCAGCAAAGGGTCGCGACGCAAACGTGTTGAAATAGATCAGCAATTACCAGAACAAATCGAAACAAGAAATGCAGCTCAAAGAATCAGGACTGCAGAAAGTCGTGCACGAGAATCTCAAGAACAGCGTGACGAACGTCTGCAACAGAATATTACGAGAACAAGAGTGGCACGAGAACGAAACATAGCTACAGTACGAGCACTAGATCGACAAAGGCAACGGATCAGCCGCTCATTAACACGTGCATCATTCGTTCGGCTTGCTTTTGAATATGCACCAGATATTAACTACTCAGCGCATTCAAAAATTGCTATCGGTGGAATGGATAAAGTATGTCAATATTGTCATGCATTGAAATTTCGGAATGAAGCAGCCGGCATGTGCTGCGCATCAGGAAAAGTTGTGCTGTCACCTCTACCCGCTCCGCCGGAGCCTTTATTATCCCTTCTTACTGGCAATTCAGATGATTCCAAATTATTTTTGCGTAAGATACGCAAATTTATTTCTTGCTTCCAAATGACGTCATTTGAGGCAACTAAAATTTGCGATCCTGCATCCGATGGACGTAATTTTGAAACTACATTCAAAATTCAAGGCCAGGTGTACCATAAAATCGGATCACTGATGCCAATGCCTGATAACAATCCGAAATTTCTTCAAATTTATTTTATGGGCGATTGTGAAGAGCGCGTGACGACTCGGTGCCTGTATAATTTTATTGAACAAGCAGAGGAAAGAGCAATTGTGATATTATTGGAAATTTTTTTAGAAGATCACAATCAACTAATTCAATTGATCAAAAGAGTTTCGCCACGACTGCAAAATGACAATTATCAAATCGTCATAAAAGCCGACAAAGTACCATTAGGTGAACATGCTGGTAGATCCAACGCTCCAACTGTTGATGAGGTTGCTGTTATCATGGTTGGTGATCCAGTTGACGAAAGATCTATAAAAATTACACGGCGAGACAACACTATCAGTACGATTTCGGATCTACACCGTTCATATGACGCACTACAATATCCATTGATATTTTGGCAAGGACAAGATGAATATCACCTTAATATCAAACAGTATGATCCAAATACCGGTAAATTTGACAATTATCTGTTTACTTTCTTACTATATGTATTGATTTAATTTCGTATTGCATTTTATTTTTTATTTTTTTAGGTGATTACAGAAATAATAAAAAGTTAGCTCAATGAACTACTACGCACACCGAATAATGGTTAGACAACATCAAGACAATTATATCCTTCGATATCGTCAGCTGTTCCATCAATACATTGTTGATATGTATGCTAAGGTCGAAAGCGAACGCTTGCGATTCCTTCGATTTAATCAGGCAAAACTACGATCGGAAGAATATATTCACTTACGAGATGCTGTTGCTGGAAACATCGATGGAAATTTAAATCCCAATGACATCGGTAATGCTTTCATTTTACCTTCAAGCTACATCGGCAGTCCACGGAACATGCAGGAATACATGCAAGATGCGATGACTTACGTACGTCATTACGGCCGACCGGATTTATTTATTACATTCACATGTAATCCGAATTGGGAAGAGATACAAACTTTTACTATTGCCAGGACAACAAGCCATTCATCGTCATGATTTAACTGCACGTGTGTTTAAACAAAAATTGAAATCCTTAATTGATTTTATTGTTAAATATTCAATTTTTGGTATCACACGTTGTTGGCTGTATACGATAGAGTGGCAAAAGCGAGGTTTGCCTCATGCCCACATTTTGGTTTGGCTTAAAGATAGAATCCGTCCTGAAGAAATCGATCAAATAATTTCAGCCGAAATTCCAGACCCATTAATTGATCAAGAATTATTTGATATTGTCACCAAACACATGATCCATGGGCCATGCGGTGCTTTCAACATGACGTCACCGTGCATGGAAAATGGAAAATGTAAAAAAACTTCCCAAAGCCGCATACGAATGACACGATCACGGATATTGATGGTTATCCAAAGTATCGCCGCAGAAGTACTGAGAATGGTGGCCACACATTTACAATGCGACTGCCGAACTTTCCAAATCAAGTTGAGTTTGATAATGAGTGGGTGGTACCATACTCACCACTACTTTCAAAAACTTACAAAGCTCATATCAATGTTGAGCTTTGCAGTTCTGTTAAATCAATTAAGTATATTTGTAATTATGTAAACAAAGGCAGTGATTTGGCCATATTTGAAGTACAAAACATTAATAAAAATGACGAAATAGCACGATACCAAATGGGCAGATACATTATCAGCAATGAAGCTATTTGGCATATTCTCAGCTTTCCCATCCACGAAAGAGATCCTGCTGTCGAACATCTGGCAATACATCTTGAAAACGGTCAACGTGTATACTTCACTGAAGAAAATGTTCTCCAAAGAGCGTTCGAAGCTCCGAAAACGACTCTAACAGAAATTTTTACATTGTGTCAAAAACCTGATGTTTTTCGCCAATTCGCGAAGACATTGGTGTATGGTGATGTTCCACGTTATTTCACATGGAACAAATCCAGTAAAAAATGGGAGCCACGGAAACAAGGAAAACCACATCCTTCCATTACAGGCATATTCAAAGCTAAGACATTGGGGAGACTTTACACGGTACATCAAAGCAACGTGAGTGCTTCTATTTACGTTTGTTATTGGTGAATGTTCCCGGACCAACGTCTTTTGAATTTTTACGAACAGTTAATGGTCGAGTATTCAATACATACCAGGATGCATGTCGTGAACTGCAATTGCTAGAAGACGATAACCATTGGGACTTAACGCTTGCTGATGCTGCGTTGACATCAACACCGAATAACATTCGTCAGTTGTTTGCAATTATTTTGACGACATGTTATCCCTCGCAAGCACAAACTTTGTGGGAAAAATATAAAAATTGTATGACAGAAGACATCTTGCACCGAATTAGACAAACAAATCAATCCCAAAACATAGATTATACACCAGAGATGTACAATGAAGCATTGGTCTTAATCGAGGATTTATGTGTTCTTATTTCAAATTTACCACTTAATCATTATGGTATGCCATCACCTAATCGTCCAGCCACCGACTTAGTCAATACCGATTTACAACGAGAAAATTAATATGACCATGGAAGTTTAGCAACAATTATCATGAACAGTGAACCGTTACTGACAGCAGAACAAAAAATTATTTATGATCGGATTATGCTGGCTGTTGCTGCTGAACAAGGCGGTTTTTTCTTGGATGCACCCGGTGGAACCGGTAAGACATTTTTAATATCGTTGATTCTTGCCAAAATACGGTCGCAACAAAATCGCATTAGCAGTAGCATCGTCAGGCATTGCGGCTACTTTACTGGATGGTGGGCGAACAGCACATTCAACATTCAAGCTGCCATTGGACGTTCATAATAAACCAGATGCAATGTGTAACATCAAAAAGAATAGTGGAATAGCTGCAGTGTTGCGGAAGAGTTCTATCATAATTTGGGATGAGTGCACAATGGCACACAAATATTCACTTGAAGCATTAAACAGAACTATGCAAGATTTAAACAGCAATAATAAACTTTTCGGTTGTGCTATCTTACTTTTGTCTGGTGACTTCCGGCAGACCTTACCGGTTATACCTCGCTCTACTTTCGCGGATGAGATTAATGCATGTTTGAAACAATCATTCTTATGGCGAAGTGTTGAAACACTTGGATTGACCATAAATATGCGAGTACAATTGCAAAATGATCCATCAGCACAAATATTTTCCGAACAACTACTACATATTGGGAACGGTAAAATAGAACTGCAACTAAATACGCAATGCATTAAACTACCAGACAATTTTTGCACTGTTGTTCAGGATAAAAATGAATTGATTCAGAGTATTTTCCCGGATATACAGAATAATTATTTGAATCATGAATGGCTTAGTCAACGGGCGATTTTGGCAGCCAAAAACGTTGATGTTGATGAAATTAACTTCCAGATACAACAGTTGTTACTAGGCGATCTGATGTCTTTTAAATCAATCGATACTGTTGTTGATGAAAATGAAAGTGTAAATTTTCCGATTGAATTTTTAAATTCATTAGATATCCCTGGAATGCCACCACATAATCTTCGATTAAAGATTGGTTCCCCTATTATTCTCCTCCGTAATTTGAATCCACCTCAATTATGTAACGGTACGCGTTTGGTCATCAAAAGATCACCGGAAACATTCTTGAAGCAACCATTTTGGCTGGGAAGTTTAAAGGAAAAGTGGTCCTGCTGCCACGTATTCCGATGATAGCATCAGATTCTACCATACCCTTCAAAAGGCTACAGTTTCCAATTCGTTTAGCTTTCGCCATGTCTATAAATAAATCTCAAGGTCAAACAATGTCCATTTGTGGTTTAGATTTGGAAAATCCATGTTTTTCTCATGGGCAACTATATGTTGCGTGTTCACGTGTTGGGAAACCGTCGAATCTATTTGTGTTAGCTAAAGACAGGTTAACCAAAAACATTGTGCACCGATTGGTGTTAAATTAAATTTAAATTGAAAGTATTTATAATTCAAAAAAAATAGATATTAATGTTTAAAAGTTTAAGACTGTCTGCCTTGCATACCTCATTTATGAGTTTAAGCGTCACATGTTAGTTACTGTATTATACTGTATTATACTTATATTTGTTATAAAATAAATAGAAATAATAAATCTGATAAATTTTTATTTTGTACCTATTGATTTCTGCTTAATATCAAGTGTAAGAACATTTTAATTAATTGTGTTCAACGTACTTCCCCTTCAAATCTCAATCCAGTGAATTTGTATACCAACATCAACATTTTCGTCTTTGTTCGTAAATAATTTCATTGTACTAAAGGGTTATAGTAGTAGAAAGTCAAATAAGGAGTCAAATTAGATTGTTTACTATAATGTAATATAACAAAAACTTTAGCCACAGCAACGTGGCCGGGTCAGCTAGTATATATATATATATATATATATATATATATATATATATATATATATATATATATATATATATATATATATATATATATATATATATATATATATATATATATATATATATATATATATATATACATATATATATATATATATATATATTACGTATATCTGGGAAGATCTTACAGTCTCTTCTTCAAAATCTAATTGATAACTTACAAAACACAGCAATGATTAAAAATAGCTTAGAGATTGCTAGAGTTACTAAGGATATGTTATTTCGAGGACCTTTTTAATTCTATAGATATTGACGATATGATTAAGGTTCTACAGTTAATTTATGATAAATATGAATTATATTCTTCAATGAAAAAAGAAAAATTTGATATTCTTGTTAACCTCGTATTAAAAGAAAATTTCATTGTTTTTTGATCAGAATCTTTATAAACAGATCAAAGGACTACCTCAGGGTGGTCCAGCTAGTAATTGTTTAGCGAACCTATATTTACATTTTTTTGAAATTGATCATGTTGTAAATGATTCTTACTTGATTTATCGTTATAGTGATGATTTAATAATTTTTGGTAAAAATAGTGAATACAAACCAAATATTACGTTCTACCCTGATTATCTCAAGCTCCTTAAAACTAACTTCAAATCTAATATGGTGGAATTCTTGGATTTGGACTTGCATCTTATTAACAATGATGTAGTCAGTACCATTTTTGACAAAAGAGATTCGTATAAGTTCCATATAATTAAAATTCCTGTATGGAATAGTAACTTGCATATATCGATTTACAGAAATATCATTTTGAATTTTTTATTTATAAATGATAACTTAACTCCCCACAAAATAGATAAATAAAATAATATAAAAAAAATTTTCAATGTTGTTTAGATCATGAATACCCTTTTAATTTCTTAAGAACTAATATTCATCACAAATACATTAACCGTCTTGCTACACAGTTTACATTTTTTCCACACACATCTTGAACATCTTACACATTATTGACAACCAACCAAATTAGAGCCTAGCAAATTTACATATTTGACAATAAACCAATTCAAATTCTACCATATTTGATTGTCGTCTTTTTTTATATCTGTCTTTGCTGGCTGGTTTAAAAGTTAGCTCAAAAGATGTGTTTATGTAAATTCGAATTTCTTAACTTGGTGAATAATTGATTTTCATTGATGTCAAGACGCTTGATTCTCTTCGTAAAAGCTCTGTGAGTAAAGAAATTTTGTTAAATTATTTTTTGAAAAATACTTTTCTTATTTATTTGTTTTAGGATTTTCCCACTTTTCTTACGTAATTGTTTTGCGATTTTTCTGCATTAAGAGTTTGGGAGAGTTTGTTACATAATAGTAGTGAGTGGTTTTATCATACTCTCTGAGTGTTTACATTCTCTGAATTTTTGTTTATTTTATTTTATTTTGTTTTTTCTACCGAGTTGCAAAGGGGGAAGGTTGGCGCCTTCAAACTAGTTTAACCCCACTTATTCGGTCCTAAGTCCGAAATTGCTTTCTGACTAGGTTCTTCTTTTTGTAGTTTCTTTTTTTTTTATTTTTCTATAATTTTGATCTTCATGTTTTGCTTTTTTAAATTTTTATTACGCATTTCTTGTTATGTTCATTATCTATTATTTCTTGTTTTTGATATATAATACAAATTTCTTTCATATATATATATATATATATATATATATATACTAGAAAGTGAAGCCTATTTGAGATAATAGGCTTGAACAAATTCCGATAATTACTGTGCTAATACCACTTGTTCAGTGACTTATAAATAAGTATAAAATGACTTAAAAGGGAAACAAATAAATGCAAGAAAAGAATTTTTGTATTAACATTGGGAATGTTCGCTATCAATTAATTCCAATATTTTATTACTATAAGTCAAAGTAATTTAAACTCAAACTCAGTGGTGCAACAGCACATGAGGACCAATGCATACTGTGCCCATCTCAGCGTACGTGACCATTGGGTGCTCAGGTGCATGAGCAGATGCCCGAAATAGGTGGTCAGTCTGAGGCGAGACCCCCAGTGTTTTAGTTCCCAAGCAAGCTTTTTTTTGGTACTCATTTATCAACCCACTGCAGGAATGATGCAATGCTGAGAATTTAATCTAGATGTTGGAAATATAAAGAAGTATAAATGCATATGTTGAAAATGTATGTGTTTAACTAATACGTGATGCAATGAAGTATTAGATTATCTACTTTCTTTTATTGAAGTTTTGTAAATCAGAGTCAGTTAAAAATTGGACAAATTACATAATGAATAAATTTTCTTTTCTCTTCTGGCAAAAAGGAAATATTTTTTCTTTAGAACACACTGTTCATTTTCAAAGAAACTAAAATATGGGGATGAAATAAAGACAGTTTTTCAAATTATGATAAATTTGAAGAAAATGTGACTTTTAAGATGATGAGTGTTTAATAAATGAACTACTTAAATATGAATATTCTGAAGTAAGCAACTTATTATGTCTATGAAAACTTAAAAACATGATTATTTATTTCAAGGTTGTCACCTGGATCGTTAGAATAGTTTATTATTTTTTTTCAAATTAAGTGTAATAAACGACACAAAAATAACTTGCAATTGCTTTTATAGTTTCTTCTTCAGTAGCGAAAGTTATTTTTTCTGCATCAAAGGTAATTTTAATTTTGTGCTTAAGAAAGACATAATGCTCTGAACATCAAAAAGAGATTCACTTTTCAACTATTGTTGTAAACATCGTTTTAAAGTACGGTTTGTTGAAAATGCGAAGAAAAGAGTATACAACGTAAAAAAGTGTATTGAATTTCTGTAACCGAGTAGCACTGTGAAATTATTGACGAATTTAATTTGAGGTTTTTTTATCCCATGAAGGTAATGAGGCTATAATTTAACAACTTTAGGAAGAACATTCCAGAACAAATTATATACTAAGTTGTGCTACTACAGAAAATGCTACTCTTGAATATATTGCTGAAAGAAGTATTTTATTTTAATGTGTTGCAACTTTTATAATAAATTAAAATAAAGTTAATGGACAAATGTAACAAAGCGTTTCTTTATTAGATTTTACGGTATGGACATACATTGCAATAGTTACTGAACATCTCCTGAAATCCTAATGAATAATTTTCATTATTTTCCAAAAAAGAGGGAACAAATTATGAATATATGTTGAAAAACATGAAATTGTATGGGATTTTTAATATAATTTTGACTTTCTTTCGGCTTTATTTATATAAATTATTTCGTTTGAGCACCGCGAATAACATGAAATTTATCATGAAAAATAAATCCTATCAAAATGCTATAAATATACACACAACTGTACACACAGTTAGAGAAAATGGGCGTAAGAAAAATGCCATTATTATTATCATTTCAATGTAAATAATTATCCACTTATAATTCGAAACAACAATCATAATGAAAGTACAATCTCTCTAGTGTATATAAAAGCATCTTGTATTTTGCTGCATAAGAAATGCTATGTTTCATAGAAGTTTATTATTTAAAAAAACATGTTTTTGTCATGCATTAAGTAAACACTTGATGGTTTACATGCTAAAGTAATTCTTTTAAGAAATATTTTGTTCGTAAAATTTTTAAATGATGAAAGCGTACTTAAAAAAGTACAGCCTAAATGAGTTTTTGGCCCATTAAAATGATGACTCGAGACTGAAGTATGTAATGTTGTAAGGTCAACTACTCCCAAAAATTAGAAAGCAAGTGCATCAAGAAAAGACTGCATATATAAAGTATTTTCTTCTTTAAAGTATGTTTCACACTTTCTGTAAGATAAGAGTTTTTACACAATTTTTTTTTTAATTTTTAAAGTAGCTTATGATGAAATAATACTAACTAATATTAAAAGTTTTGTATTTTATGCTGGTTCTTTACTATGTTTCAACTTAAAAGCCATTTAGTTTTAAGTCATTTACTGACATTAAAATTCTTTGTAAATGAAAAAGCATTAAAATGTAAATGCTTTTTCATTTTAATGCAATGAAATAAAACTTCGGTACTTACAATCGCAACAATGCTAACATTCAAGATGACTCGCCAAGTTTTCAACCTCAATTTCACATGAGTTGTACGCGTTGATTTGCTAACCATGTACTTCGTTTTATATAATGTCACCAATACAGTTTCGAAAATACGTAAGTAAAGAAATCTCTAATGCAAGTGATGCACTTTATCGCATTTCACTGCTTTCAGAAAGAAGTCTTGTATTTCATTGCATTAGGCGTAAGTAACTGTGTATTCGGGAAAAATATTGAATGAAATATATCTTAAACTAATTAAGGATACAAAAAAAGGTAAGCAATAAAAATTACTTTTTGAATGTGAAGCTGAAATTTTTAACCAAATATAAGCCATTAAATAAATAGTTGAACATAAGACGAAGCTTAAGTCACACATGTATTTTTCCCCCAACAACACAAAAGAATTACAGTACGTTTTTGTAAGTCTATTCTTAAAAGAAATGGGATAAACTATTTTTGTTTTCTAAATTTTACACTTACAAAACATTTCTTTCAATATAAGTGTGTGAAAAGAATGTATTTTCTTAAAAATAATTATAATTTCATATAAATTTTTAGTATTCACTTAATTTAAGTGACTGTTAAGCTAAAGAAGTAAACATTTTCATTTCATCAATTTTTTTGAATAATCATACATTTTATTTAAAATGTATTGCTTATTAAAAGTGAAAATATTAAATTAAGTATTTCTTTTTTTTTAACATTTTACGGAAATATATTTATTTAGTCGGAAAAAATTTTGGTTGAATCCTAGGAGGACCCACTTTTGGTCGCCAAATTTTTTGTCGCCAAATTTTGAGCGATAAAGGTTACAATATGGTAACCTTTCCATTTCATCCAAAAGTTTGGCAACCCTAAAAAAAAGTACAACGCTTTTCTCCTTTTCCGAAAAAACGTCGTTTTGACATTTGACTTCGTTTGAGAAAGCTTGCTCTCCACCGGTTGTTGTTAAGAATGGCGTGTGAAAGGAAGTTAGTTGAAAGCGAGGCTACGACAGGTTTCTTTGTGCTTCTGGGCACAAAGGGAAAGAAAGAGACGTTAGAATGGTGTATGAAAGCGAATTTAATTGCTTCTCATTATGAATGTCCGAAGTGTAAGAAAAATATGCGTTTGCAAGAACGAAAGGGAACGGTTGACGGCTACGAAAGGCGTTGCCGCAACCAGTCGACAGATAATCGCCACGACGTTGTTCGGAGTGTGAGAAAGGGCACGTGGTTTAGCGAAAGCAAACTTGCCATAACAATTATCTTGCGTTTGACGAGATATTGGTTTGGCAAGAGCATGAATGCGTTCGTGGTGAATGACTTGAAAGTTAATAAGAATACCGTCGTGGACTGGTATATGTTTTGTCGTGAGGTTTGTATGCTTGCATGTGTGAAAGAGAGTGAGAAACTGGGTGGTGTAGGTGAAATTGATGAAAGTTTGTTCGAAAGATGAAATATGGAAAAGGTAGAAGAGTGAATGGTAAATTCACTTGGGGGGAGTGCAGAGAGAAAGCAATAAAATGTTTCTTCCGTGTGGTTGAGTCTAGAATGAAAGAGGAATTACTTAAGGTAATTCATGAATGGATCCTTCCGGGAACCACTATTATTTCGGACTGTTGGAAGGCTTATGACTGCCTCTCAGACGAGGGGTATGTTCATTTAAGAGTCAACCACAGTCTGACTTTTGTGTATCCCGAGACCAGTGCGCATACCAACTCCATTGAAGGCATCTGGTCTGCGATTAAAAAGGGCCTTCATAAAGCACATGTCAAGGGCCAGTTTGACTCTTACCTTGCAGAATACATGTGGCGAAGATCTAACGGTCACGAGTTGGTGGATGAGAATTTTCACAAATTCCTTGCATCCATCGTAAGAGTGTATCCACCAACAGATCATGATGAAATGCAAGCGTAAGGTAAGTGCTTTTTAACATTTTTTAAATGATTGATTTCATGTATTTCTTCGATTTTATCTTTGCGAAACGCCCCTTTCGTCATTTTTTAAAAATGTAAATCATGTTGTACACACTGGTTTTAGAATGCTTTTTTAAAATGAATTTCATTGCTTTCTCCGCTTTTTTCTTTATATAATGATTAATTTAATGTATTTATTCGATTTCATCTTTGCGAAACGCCCATTTCATCCCCCTCGCTGACGCATGCGCTTTCCAAGAGTTTTTCGTCATTGACGCATTTTTGAAAACCTTCGATTTGGCGCTGTTTTGCGAAAAATTTTTGGCACCAAAAAACAGCAGTGGGTCCTCCTAGGATTTTACCAAAATTTTTGTAGGTTACTTTCTTTTCCAAAACATCTGCTACGTAATATATTCCATAAAAATTGAAACGGAAATACATGTTCTTTGAGATATTTTTTGCTCTTATACTAAGCGAAATGGTAATATAACTAAATAAGCAAAAAAACTCAAAAATTCCTTATAAACCGAAAGTAAAAATTATATCCAATATGAATCTAAGATTTAAAAAAAAACTTCGTCAATATGAATGCAATTTTTTAAAAGCGTGTTTTAAATAAAACCTCGCTGTATCAATTTTAAGAGGACTTGGTACCCTTTGAACTACTTTCTTACTTTATGTATTTCAAAATTATATTTTAGCATTTTATATAATGTTTCTATTCAAGAAAAAGATACGAGAAAAAAAATTACATACTATTCACACAATTTTAGAAATTTAAATTTTTTGAAGAAAATTTGGAAAATTTTAAAATTTTACTCCTTTTGTAATAGTTATTTTTTAAACTGAATTTCTTTGTAATATTCTTATGGATGTTTTAAACAACTTTAACGATCGATTTTATAGTAACTTAATTCGTTTTTGAGAAAAAAAAAAAAATGTTGGTACGCATGCTAAAAATCAACGAAAAGGATAATACCTCTTACATTTAATTTTTTTTTTTTAAAAAAAGGAATCAGTTTATAGCAAAATACATCCTTTATTTTGTTGAATGCTTTATATGCAACACACAGGAAAAAAATGGAAGTGATTGGTAAATAGTTTTGGAAGGAGTAGCATTTTGAATGCACTAATGTTTCGAAAAACACAAGTTAAGAAAAACCACTTTAAAGTTTATAATTCTGAAAAGAAAATTATAATAAGTTTAAATAAACTTTAAATATCACTTTAAGATATTAGATATACATTTTTCTTCAAAATAATTTCATTTTTGTATTTTTTCAACCCATACATTTTTATAAATGATCAATTTTAAGAAGGTATTAATTGCACAAGAAATTGAAGAAAAATGCTAAAAAAAAATTTTCTGTCCTGACAAAAAGTTTAGTTTTTTTTTCTTCGCATATATTGAAGTATAACATTTGTATGAAAAACTTATCAGGAATAAGAACTGAAATTATGAAATTATTAATATTAAATACCTTAACTGAAAAATTTTACATGCACACATTTCACAAAGAAGCAAAATTATATTATTGTATTGTCTCGGAAATATTCTGTTTTATATATTACACTTTCTTTTTTTATCGTCATTATTTCTGTTTATAAAACAGGTTTTTTATAATAACGCTTTATTGAGCTTTTTTTTTTTTCTAAAAAGGGGGCGCAGCCGAATTGCCTAATTTGTTTTCAAACTCAGTTTTATTCAATTTCTAAGTTTCCGATTTGCAAAAACAATATATGAATCGAAAGATAATAATGTAAAGAATAAGAGTAAATAAAAGTAAAAAAAACGTTAGGTCGGTCATTTTTGGAGTACCAAGTCCTCTTAATTACAAGAAAATTTGATTATATAGAATATAATTACAAATGAAATCGGTGGTTATAAAAAAACAAACTAGATTTAAATTTTGCTTTTAAATACAACAAAACACAATCATTACCAGCTGCAAATTTTTATTATTAAATCTAAAGGAACTCAAAATTCGTTCTTTTTTTCACTTAAAACCAATAAAATGTATTTGGAAAATAAAAAATAATAATAAGATATAGTGTACTTATGTGAAAAGTTCTTTATTTCTTCCAATAGAGTATAATATTCTTTGCAGTTAAATTATTTTTATTGGATTAGGGTTTTTCTTTAATAATACAAATTCAAGGAATTTTCTAACTAAAAATCTTTTCAAGAAAAAAAGAAAGGTTTTTAAATTTATTTAATACAAAATTAATTAATTTTTTCTGCTTCAAAAATGTTGACATGCATTAAAATTTAAGTCTTATCTGATATCTACATTTGAGCAATTTATTCATCATTAAACAATTCTGATTAAAAATATGATTTTTGTAACACTTTTTTTGGATTATTCAATAGTAACATTTCTTAGTATTTTTAATAGAATAATATTTCCAATATTAACAATAAATTGCAATGTAAGACTTTTCTTGCATTAATTGATTTCCATAAAAAAACTTTTAAAAAATAAACATGATACTCCTCGTATTTTTAGGGGAAAAAAACACCTAATAGTTATACAAGCTTTTTAAAAAATTAATTCCGTATTTTGTTATAGTATTCAGTTTCTTACATTTGAAAATGCTGTTCCCTTGATTTGATCTACACTGGCGTGCAAAAATTAAGGACGAGACGGTTTTTTCAATATAACTTTGTACAAAAGCTTTCCAAATCAACACATTTAATACCGTAAGATCCCCAATACGTAAGTACATGTGTAATGTAAGCAACACTTAATAAAAAAGAAATCAGAGGGATAAAAAGAAGCTTGATATTGAAAAAGTAGCATGGAGCGCAATGCGACTGACGGCCGAAACATCCCTGTGATGGGTGTCCAGCAAGAAACATCCGGTCTTTAGTAGGAGATATGATATCCCCTGACTGCTAGGCAGGTTTCACAGCGTCTGCCCATGCTGAGAATAAGAGTGTCAATGAGTTGTTGAGGCATTGCTGCCCATTCGTCTTGCAGCGCCAATC
Organism: Trichonephila clavipes; assembly: GCA_019973935.1. Taxonomy (NCBI): domain Eukaryota; kingdom Metazoa; phylum Arthropoda; class Arachnida; order Araneae; family Nephilidae; genus Trichonephila; species Trichonephila clavipes. The sequence goes on from BMAU01020579.1 coordinate 95,068, forward strand.
GAAGCTCCCGAATCGTTACTGGTGGTAAGGTACGAGCTGCCAAGCGTCTGCCTAGAAAATCCCATACATGCTCGATGGGATTGAGATCCGGAGATCGTGCCGGCCAATACATACGTTCAATATCCTCACTCTCTAAGAGCTGTTTGGCAGCTACTGTGCGATGACATGGTGCATCGCCGTCCATGAAAAGGAACTACAGACCCATAGAGCCTCTAAAAAGACGCACATATGGAAGAAGAATCTCTTTACAATAACGGGTCCCGTTGACTGAACCTGCGTCGAAGATGTGAAAGTCTGTATGACTACCAAGCATGATGCCTCCCCAAACGAGAACACCACGACCTCCATACCTGTCCCTTTCAATGGTGTTCGAGGGATGATTGTGGCTTCCCCGCTCTCTCCAGATGAGTATGCGATGAGAATCGCTACTCAAACTGAATCTGCTCTCATCTGTAAAGAGTACTCGTCCCCTTTCATTGTCTCTCCAATTACGGTGTTTCCGGCACCACAGAGAACACCTTCTTCGATGGGCAGGCGTTAAAGGTACACACCGTACAGGGCGTCGTGCAAACAGACCACAACCGTGCAGTCTTCGGGCCACGGTAAAACGCGATATCGGTCGTCCAGTCGCCTGTGTCGTGTGTCTAGCGATTTCTCCCGCTGTCTGCCGCCTGTTTCTTCTGGCCTGTAAGACAATGTACCGGACATCTGCGGGTGTGGTTCCTCGTGGACGACCACTACTGAACCCCCGGATAGCTGTTCCTGTAGTTTGAAATTGTCTCCAAAGTCATGAAACGATGGTGTGAGCAATTCCGAACTCTGCAGCCACACTTGTCACACTGCGGCCTTCCTCCAACTTCCTAATGATTCGACGTCGGGTAAAAGCATCCAGATGTCGTCTAACAGATTGATTATTCGCCATTTCTCGCTAAGGCAGCAACTCGGTGTGATTTTAACTGCTATACGGCGTGCAATCTCTTTGCCAGAAATACTAATCTTACACCGACAACATGCTTTATACTACTCAGACACTCCCCCATTACGTCTACCTGCATATCTGCGCATGTGCTACCGTACATCACCTTACTGTTGTTGTTGTTGTTGCTAATGCCACCTATCTGACGTAGTCAGAACGAGGCCCACGAAATTCATCGTGGCATGGGCAAGAGGTACGCCTGTCGTTGGCCTTGAGCACCATACAGGTGACAGTGCGATTTAAGCTCAGTGAAACTTCCCCGAAGGGACGATAGATGGTGACACGACCTCTATCTCCACAATTTCTGCAAGTGAACTGAAGGGGAGGGAAATACTCTCCAGTTCCTGCGCTAGTGAATAAGCCCACAAGACTACGGAACCACTGATTTAACGAGCACGTACTCCGTGTGCACTCGGAGGGTATTTGGTGACATCGAGCATCGAACCCAGGCCTTCCGGTCTGGAGTCCGATGCTCTAACCACTAGGCTACCCACGGCCCAACATCACATTACTTAATCTCCTGATTGGTCTTTCTGTCCGCTCTGCCTCTTCGTTAAGCTGATATGCTATTTTTTCGATTTCGTCCTGAATTTTTGCACACCAGTGTAATTTGATGTGATTTTTTTATTAACGCCACCCTCTAAAGCAACACAGAGGCTTTTGTTGATGATGGTATTTGATAAAAATAACAAAATAATATTTTTTGGACAAATGTATTATACCATAAATAAAAAGTGAGTACATTTTCGAGAAATTTGGAAGCAAAGATCCTGAGAAATCAGTACCCAGAACAACCACAGCTGGTAGCAATTACAACTCTGTTACGCCAGGGCATTAAGTCAAACACAAATTGCATTGTTTATACCCAAACATCTCTAACACGATGATACTGTTTCTCGACTTTAGTGATTGGTATATGGTGACGAGCTAGTTGCTAGGCAGCCATTGATCAAACTTTTTTGACAGAATACTGGAGGACATTTTTGAATGGAAAAAAATACTTACTTTGCCAAAAATATGAGGTCTTAACCTGTTGAATGAAGGTAGCATTTCGTATGACCCGAAAAAAGGTAAACCCAAGGGGGTCTTAACATGCCTCAAAAGTAACTCCATTGTTTAAAGTTCTATCAATGCAAGCAAAAAGGGATTTAAACGTGTACCCAATGTCTCCCCATACCATTACTCCAGGTGATGGATTACTATGATGATGTCGAATGTATACTGCTAATGCTTTCTACAATCTTGGCAAACACGGAATTGACCATCATAATGATGTAAACAGAATCTGGATTCGTCTGAAAAGATTACATTATGGCATTTCTGCATCCACTGATCATTGATCCCCCCCACACACACTAAATTCACTTCTGTCTGTGACGTAGCGTTAAGGGCAACTGAGGCATATGTAACCAATCTGACTGCCCATGCTGTAGTAAACGTGGTCGAACAGCAGATACCTTTTGTAAGGCAAAAAATCCAATTACATGATTCAGGGCTTGTGACTTTGTTGTACGATCTTTTAAGGTTAGGCGGGTAACTCGTCTGTTTTCTCAGATATTAATGATAGAGGGTTTTGGGATCCATCACGGCGTCCTGAATGACTACCCTGAAATCCTTGATTGTATGTTCTGCACACACACACACAGACAGTCATGGAATCTCAACAAATGCTGAGGTACGATCACAGAAAACTAGTTGCAGGTAAGAATTTTTGCTTCTTATACAAAGCACCACATCAACTTTCCACCATACAAAAACGTTTAAATGCGATTTCTGTATGAGAAATCTGCTGTATAGTTTCATCCTTTAAACGCATCATAGGTGTTGCTAATGGCTCCTTTTTGCATTAAAAAGTTGAAAAACTAATAATTTAAATATCTCAGCATTTTCTTATTATATTGTAAATTTCACGTTTGTAGTGCATCGCCTTCTTCGTGGAGCAGTTTTTAAAAGGCAAGCAGTAAATTTAATTAAATCCTCATTTGTATATACTTCAAGAAAATCTTATTCCTGAATTAGTTTTCTAAGTCGATACTTGATAATAAATCACTATAAAATGGTAATTATTCAGTTATTATCTTTACTTTTTGAATAAATACATAAAAGTGTGTAACTTTTACGAAATATATATTAGGCCACTATACCCCAATAAATTAACATAATAAGATGTATTTAAAAATTACTTTTTGACGTAACTGTAAATTCCTTCAACTTATAACAGTGCTTCTCAAACTTTCAACACTCGCGTCCCAATATTTACTCATCATTTTCATCGCGCCCCCTCCATACAAAAACATTGTATTGAATTGAATAATACTAGACTTTTACATTAATGATACAGTGTGTGTGTGTGTTGTGTGTGTGTAGTGTGTGTGTGTGTAGTGTATGTGTGTGTGTGTGTGTACGACTTTAATCTCTTATGTGCACAATCATTATTCTTCTTAATCTAATAAGTGTTAATACAAGCCCATGGGGTCACTGGTAATTATAAAACTTGCTCTTTACTTAGTATTGTTAAATTAATAATAAACTACACTGTACGGTACAGATACTTTTATACGTGTATTATATCAGTGTAAATTGGGTTTTATATTTTATGTCAGAAAGTATTTTGCTTACTTTCAGCAGATTAATAATTTTTTGAATAATGTTTAGTTTTCAACTTTTTTCAATATGCTCGCGCCTCCCTTGTAGAGTTATCACGCCCCTCAAGGGGGAGCGCCTCACAGTTTGAGAAACGCTGATTTATAAAGTCCCCTATCTAATTTGAAAATAATGAAGTACCTGACATCATCATTATATGTGATAAACTTTTAAAGCTATTTTATAAAACAAGACACACAACTTTTCAGCCTTTGAAGTTTAAATTTTCATTGAAGTTTAACAATACATGTACTTGATTTCTTTGTCTCAATAAATTTCTTATGGCTTTCAAGAAATGTCCTTAAACTGGTATGGAAAGATTCACCCTGTTAAAATGCATTTATTAAAAAATTATCCATAAAATTAATCGAAGTGAAATGAGAAACCTCTCATTAGAGAATAAGGATTAAGTGTACTTAGGCAGATTCTGATTAATGTCAAAATTAATCTTCTTTTGGTAATCCCTTTGGAGAGCTTCCACAACCCATTGCGATTAATTAACCTCCATTTGGATGCATTTACGAGAAAAATACCAGAGGACTGAGTTTTTTTTACAAGAAAGAAACAGAATAATGCAAAGTATGTCTTATTGATTAAGAAATAAGTATTTTAGGAAACTAAAATTTAGTTAATAATACATATTGCAATACAACAAAAACGTATACTACATCTAATAAATTAATAACTTTAAATATTTTTCTGAGTTCTTAACAAGTTAAATAATTAAGCCTCATAAATCAGGAATGCATTAAATTTTAAGAATATTCTGGAAATTATTTCAGAATGCCTTGTTTTTACTAATAATTAATATTTATTGATGTGTAAAAAAAGAAATATTCATGTAGAACTGAAAACATAAGTACTGTAACAGGGAAAACAATTACTGAATTTAGATAAGCTTCAAATTTTTTTTTATAATATAATATGTATGTATGTTCTTTTAAATACATATATTATTGTCATATATTACTGATTATATGTATTTGTACATGTATGCTTATTGCACCTGTTTTATTATAGTTAAAGAATAAATATTTGCAATGTGTGTATGTGCAATGTATTGTGTACTTCAGTTTAAATATAAAATTATTTTAAACTACTATGGTGGATTTCGAATTTGCAATATTTCTTTAACTTTTAAGCAAATATATCATATATTTTTAAATTTTGGTATAAAAATGTGGTTAAAATTAATACTGAGAGAGTGAGTGAAAATTATCATCGCACTGATCAGCTGCATGAGGGCTTTCCACGACGGACCTCGTAATTTTGAACCATGGTCAAGTGATGAGGACCCCGTCTTCTAACTACCACACCAAAGGGAGGAGTTTTAACGATCATCCATCACCTACACGGTGGGTTTTCAGTGGTACTGGACTCAAACAACGAGTCCGTTAACTTAACCACTAGGCTAGTTCGACCACAAAGTGAATACTTATTATTATGGATTTTTAATTAACGTGTATATACGTATTTATTTAGCGCAAAAGGCTTATTTCTTGTATGTTTATTAATTTATCAGCAGCTAGTATATTACTTCAGTTTTTTTTATCAAGCTATTTAATCTGTTGATAAATATATATATATGCTTAAAATATTCAAAACTTCTTTAGAACCATTTAATCATTTATTTATTTTCAGCATCTCATTCCTTCTATGAATAAGCATGGCATTCAGAGTATTAAATTACATATATATATAAATAGAGAAAGTTAAATATTCCTAGGAAGAAATAATTGTTCAAATTCATAATAAACTTTTTTTCATATTGAATTTATCGCTCTCTCTCTCTCTCTCTTTCGAGTTATTCCCTCATTCCATTTTCCCCACAGTTCTAAAGTTTTTGATTGATTCGTGTGTCGTAGAAATTCTTAATAATTATAGCACAAACAAATAAAAAAAGTTTAAGGGATTGAAGAAGCATCTTGTTTTTATACACACGTAGTTTAAGAAAATAGTTTGGGTTTTAATTTTGCTTTTATGGCAAACTTTAAGAAATTTTAATTGGTTTTGAAATGA
>BMAU01020580.1:0-15000 GCA_019973935.1 Trichonephila clavipes
GTTACGTATTGCTAAATAATATTTCTAAATGCTTTCAAATGAATTTATTTTTCTCACTTATTATTAACTGATATTTTATAATTATAATTAGTACTGAAAATTTTTGGCTTTTTTAATGTGACTTATTTCAAAAACAAAAGATTTTTATTTACACCATCAGAAATTCATTGCCACAATTTCAATTAAAATTTTATTATGATATTTTTTTAATTAAAACTGTTTTGAATTGAAATTTAACAATGCTTAACCGTATAAAGCAGTGTTCTCCAACCTTTTATCGCCGCGGACCGGTCAACGTTTGCTAATTTTACCACTGTCCGCTGAGGGCAAGGACATTAATTGTTTATATTTTAGACTGTTTTGATTTAATAATTTTAATTTAATTGTATTTAATCGTGATTTCAGAATAAAATATAGCTACACCAAAAAATGAATATAAAGTGATCTTTATAAAATGTAGCCCAAACCCAAGAAAAATATACCACAGTAAATAAAAGTTAAATAATTTAATGTTTTTTGTGCGGACCGGTAGTATTTGATCCACGGACCGGGGGTTGGAGACCATTGATATAAAGTCATATTTGTACCTCATCTATAACATAAAATTGAAACATTTGAACACTATACTAACAGACGCGATATCTCTTCTAAAATTATGATCTTTAAACACAAATATTAAATATTTTTTTTTAAGTAATAAGCTCCTTTTGTCATCAATTGACTCGTTTAAGAGGACACAGTACGATTCAATTGACAAAAATCGGTCAAAAAATCAAACCTAATTTTTTTAGTCTAATTTGTTTTTTAGTCTAAATTACTCACAAAATTTGGAAGCTCTAAGTTTAAAAACGCAGAGTTATAATAACTTCTACGTTCGTTTTTATTCCGTTTTTTTTCGTTCGTATTTCCTTAAAAAGGAAATATTTTCAATGTTTATGTAATGTTTCAATGCTTTTAGTCTGTAATTTCCGAATAAAATTCCATAAAAAAATAGCTCAATATATAAAAAACTTCGTTTCAATCTCGGCATATAACAACCGCCGAAGAAATGACCTGTATACATAGTATAAATATGCGTACACGTGTTTCGCTAGATTAACCTTACAGATGACCACCTGCGAGCGAGGATACGTGCTCATGACAGCAAGACAAATTACTAACAATAGGGGAAAAGTAGGGGCAGGTTCTGCAGTGCAAACTCTTGAGGCGTGAGGGATTTTAGGGGCAGCGGATCATTCCACTGCCAGTGACATTCTTAGAGTTGCGTTTGTGGATTTAAAAGCCAGTTCAGGGAATCAATTGATCACAATCAAAAACTAGTTGAAAACATCAAAAATTACGTATATTTTACAAATAAAATAAGCTAGAAGCTGTATTTAATGTTGGATGATATAATTTAAAATACGTTGAGGTAGCTTCGATAGTTTTATTGTTAAATATTCCAAAGAGACGGTATAAAAGTGCCAGAAAATTCTTCTAATAACAAGCAGAATTAATTACCGTAAAATCCGGTGTATAACGCGTACCTATACTGTATAGCTGGAATTTTTAATTTTTAGGTATATTCGCCGTATAACGAGCACCCCCTTTTTTTTATGAAGAAACTTGAAATATACATTTGCAATGCTCTTATATTTTGAAGTCGTTTATTCGAGATATTATCCCAGGCTTTTACAAAAAATAGTATATTTCTAGAAATACAACCCTTTCAGTTCATAATAAATTTCTTTTCTTTTAAATAAACAGTATTTCGATATGTATGGAAGTCTAATCTTTTTTCTATGCTCATCTTTTTTTTTCATTTTTAAAGCTCTCGTTTTTATACCCGGCGTATAACACTCACCCGTAAATTTCGATCTTCTTTGTTAAAAGTGCGCGTTATACGCCGGATCTTACGGTAAATAAATTGTTGCTCTTTGATTTTGTGTTGCGAAAATTGCTTACAAAAGTGTTTTAATATTTCTCTATTTGTTTTTATTATAATTAATAAGTTACTATGATACCCGCATTATAAAATTTTTCACCTTGACTTTTTGTGCCTGATTCAATTTTTTTAACGTATCGGTGAAATATATTTTTAATTAAAATCATTTTGCTGCATCCCCGTTTTTACCTTTACCAATATCATTTTTAAAATATCCAGTTTTATTAGTAATTATTAATATAATTCTCTCCATTGTGTATTTTCCTTTTACATGCTACGTTTATGTTATTTCATATTTTTTTTCTATTGTATAGTCATTATATAACAAGAATAATAGTAATAGTTTATCAATAGAGAGTGACAGAGAAGATAATTACTATTTAATTAGTATTAGTCTAAATAAAAATAAATTATCTCTGCTGTTTTAAGAAATTAAGTTCTTGAAGTAGTTTAAAATATAATTGTAAAATTTAATTGAGTATTGAAGGAATGTTGAAATTCTATTAGAGTTATTAATTTGTTACACGGAGTTATCAGCATAACACATAAAAAAATTTCAAAATATCTATTGCTATTTTTAATTTCCTTTTGTTAGATAGAAATATATTACAATAATAAAGTCTACCAAAATTTTTTTTGTGTTATCTAAACCGGGTTTGAAATTTTTTTTCATCTCCTTCTCTCATACGCAATCAATTGAAATAAGCCAATGCTATATCAAGGTAAACTATTATTTCCCATTATCTTTCACTAAATGGTTTTTTTCGCATTGGGGCGTACCAAATGCCTTTCGTTGAGCCACATATATCTCAGTAAAAGTTACCATACATTATATTTTTTTGCTATTTTTATCTTGGTTTCTTCCTTTGTTTGTAGTTGCTACATATGTTTTCAATCGATTTTTTTTATCGGTAAATTTTTGTAACTATTGCAACTTCACTTTAAAAACATTTAGAATCGTACGTACCTTTTTACAGTAATTCATTTGGAGTCATCTCTTCATCTACTTGCGTAGATGAAATGTTCAATTGATTAGATTTCACTAACTAAAACAAATTGCAGTGTCTTTTTTTCAAGTAGATGTTTAGCAATTTTTCTCCTTTCAATTAAAAGCTTTGCTTATTTTATGATTATAAATTTCCATATCCTGCATTTCACAACTTTTCAGATTACAAAATTAGAAAATTTATTCTCGGAAAGCATGAAGACTTAGCCTATGTTAATATCCGCTAATTTAATTTTTTTTTAAATTTGAAAGTTTCTTAGATGATATATTCAAAATTAAATCCAAGCAAATTATACGCTTTGGCCAAGAATTTTTAATTCAGAGAATTTGAATTTTTAATTCTTTTTAAATAAATCGTTCTAAAAATGCGTAAACATTATCTGCATATTTTTAACAAATTATCTCTAATTGATTCAAATTCTGCTTTTTGTTACTTATTCAACATTTAATGAACGTTTTCTCATTCATAATCAGAAACAATTCAGTTTTTTAAAAACTCTGCTATAACATAGTAGTTTTGACTAATTAAATCATAACTTTTTCTATTTCTATTCAATTCTCAGCGTTGACAGTCTACATTTGTTGGCCTTCACTCCATTGTGTAGAATCGGTAGCATAAAAATCAAGTTTCTACCTGTTTGTGACACAATTGAATATTTTTTCCACTTGTTTTTGGGAGTGTCAGAAAAATATTGGAATTTATAACAGATTCATGAAGTATTCTTAAATACTTTCTACTTCAATACTTCCGTTTAAATGTGTTTTACTTTCTTTTTATACCATTTATTGAATTCATTACAAATTCTGTACTTTTTAGAAAGTTATCAACTAATTACAATTTTTCGTCATATCTTTCCAATTTTTTTTCCTTTGAAAATATACATACTTAAATCAGTAAAATGAATGTTTAATCCTATCATGGCAACTTTGTCGATGTTAGATCATTATCTGAATTTTAATAATTTCAATTTAATTAAATTAACATATTACTAAGAAAATTTCTATTTTTGACTAGGCAAATATTACACTTTATGTTACTAAAAATAAATAAAAGTGTAATATTTCAGGTAATTAAGTACAAATATATCTGTTTAATCATTTGTTAATTTTATGTTGCATAATCTATTTTATTTCTTTGAACAAACAAATCTATATGAATATGCTTATAATATTCTAGGATAATTTAAATTTAATTCTCTTCAGACAGACCACCTAATCGTGACATCTGCTCATGCACCTCAGCGCCCAATGGTCACGTATAGTGGGTTGAGCCCAGTAGGCCCTTGCCCTTTAGGGCTGTTGCGCCACTGAGTTTGAGTTTAATTTATATTTAATAGCTTATATAAAAAGGCAAGCTAAAAATAAAAGTAATAAGCATACAAATTTAGTAATAAGTAATAGTATACAAATTCTTATAGAAAATTAACCAAATTTAATAATTTAAAAGAAGAATATAACATTTAATTATCACAGAAATCATCTCTAAGGAATGCTTTATATCAGTAAATTTGAATTGATTTGAAAAAGTTTAAAAATAATTTTTTTATCTTAAGTCTGTCTCCGACCTTTCGGTCGTAAGTCAACAAGTAGCTCAATACAATGTATAACGATAAATACAATCGCCAAAGTCACAGTCAACAACATTTAAAGAAATACAGTTTAAAGCAGCAGAGAAGATAAAGGGTGTCTTTTTAGAGGTTTAGAACTTTAAATTGCAATAAAACAACGATGTAATATTCGATTGACATGAATTTTTTTTATTCGAAAGATAATCTTGTGGCATTACATTTTAAATATGATTTCTGGCATATGACCGTCACGGCCGGCTCGGATGTAGTCCAATCTGGACGTCCATCTTTCGATGACTTTTTCCAACATTTGTGGCCGTATATCGGCAATAACACGGCGAATGTTGTCTTCCAAATGGTCAAGCGTTTGTGGCTTATCCGCATAGACCAATGACTTTAAAAATAGCCCCACAGAAAATAGTCTAGCGGTGTTAAATCACAAGATCTTGGAGGCCAATTCACAGGTCCAAAACGTGAAATTAGGCGGTCACCAAATGTGTCTTTCAATAAATCGATTGTGGCACGAGCTGTGTGACATGTTGCGCCGTCTTGTTGGAATCACAGCTCCTGGAAATCACGATTGTTCAATTCAGGAATGAAAAAGTTAGTAATCATGGCTCTATACCGATCACCATTGACTGTAACGTTGTGGCCTTCATCGTTTTTGAAGAAGTACGGACCAATGATTCCACCAGCCCATGAAGCGCACCAAACATTCAGTTTTTTCTGATGTAACGGTGTTTCTACATACACTTGTGGATTAGCTTCACTCCAAATGCGGCAGTTTTGTTTATTGACGTAGCCATTCAACCAGAAGTGCGCTTCATCGCTAAACAAAATTCGCTTATGAAAATAGGGAACAACGGCAATCTCGTTTTGGGCCCATTCGACGAATCTACGCCTTGGTTGATGATCGTTTTGATGAATTGCCAAACCAAACTGAGAATAAATCCCTTGACAGCTGTTAAATCGGTTGCCATCTTGGAAAGTAATGCCAACTTAAACTTCTATACCTGGAAAAAAAACACTCTTTATATGGAGATGATCCCTAGTTGTGGGTATGCTATGGACACTAAGTGGGCAGGAATCTGAATCTGCCATTCCCATTCTGTACAGGTAATCCTGGTTAAAGTCATTGTCAGTAGCAAGTCCGAAACAGGCCAAACTACTATACCAGATACTATTTGTCTTGGTCTTTCCAAAGAGAATATCCGATAACCAGGAATATTGTAAAAGTAAAGCACCATACTCAACAATACCTATAATGATTATATTATTTTTTTTAATAAAAATCTACATTTCAGAGAATTTATCGTAGATAAAACCTCCAGCACTCCAAGAAGACAATTTGAAAACTAAATTTTTCCTAGCCTGGAAACAGACATTTTTTTTAGCATTTTCATCATTTATATTACATATGTACATAAAGTGTTGATTTCATGGCGACAAGTTACCTGTCATTTGGCAAGAACAGGCAACACCTCCTACTATCTAGGAGTTGTTGGCGTAGGCGACACTGACTTCAATCCCCCACCCCAGTTTAGAACCAGCTAGAGTATAGGATGACCGAAAAGTATGACGCAACACTTTCAGAAATTAATTAAAAGTAAATAAACAAAGATTTTCACTTACGGTTTTTACGTTCCATAAAGAAAAAATTAAATTTAATGTATAATGAAACGCAAACCAGTTGACCCAATGCCCATGTTTTGCAACATTCTAGTTTCAAAATGTCTTCACTACAAGAACAAGCGCAAGTTATAGAATAATTTATCGAATTTAAATCTGCAACATATGTATAGCCCAAAAGAAGCGGAGCCAAACTTGAGTTTAGAAGTGAGAAAAAGTTTCCCAGATGTTGAATGGAAATTAGAAGTCCAATACCATGGCCATCTAGATCTCTAGGTACAGCACCTTTGGACAGTTTCTCGTAAGGATACGTGAAAAATTGTATTTATCAATCTCCAATTCGTAATACTGATGAACTGAAAAGTCGATTTACAGAAGCCATTCAGAATGTTAATCCTGCATTGCTTCATAGATCATGGCCAGAAATCTCGTTTAAACTCGATGTTTTGCTCGCAATCATTAAAGCACACATAGAATTTGTGCAATAAAACACCGTAAAAAAACTTTGATATTCTCTTTATAGAACATAAGAAACCGTAAGTGAATACCTTTGCTTGTTTATAACACCCGGTATTAGTTTTGTATGCATACAAATTCCATCTCAAAGCACACAGACGTTTATTGATGATATTCATCATTTTTAAATGGCCCTCAGTTGAATATCACATACTTAAGTCGTGTTTAATTAACCTTCAGCGTTACAAAAATATCACAAAAGGTAAACAACTTTACTTTTTTGAGTAAAAATAAACAAACAAATAAACTCGATTTCGAATTCTAAAGTCAAATATTTATTTCAGGTTTGTTATGAAATAATCCAAACTATACCGGAATTCAAATTAAATTATGTATTCAAATACATACACAAAACGAGAATTTTTATAAACGCCCTGCATTTGAACATGGTCCACATAAAAACTAGTTTATTTCTCAAAGACTTCCCTCTGAATCATACTGTCATTTTGGAAACAGTAGTGTGGTGTTGGTATACTTATCACGATTCCGTGGTTAAGAAAGCTTATTTCGAAATGCCAAACAAACAAGTGCAATGGAAAGAAAAACTTTTCATCTCACATGACGAGATGCTTCGATGCCATGCCCTTAAGCCTAAATGGAATGCAATGATAACTTGATGAAGCACACACGAGTTTTCACCAGGAAGGTATTTCAGAGACTTAGCCTGGAGATATAACAGTTGTTCACTGAGGAAAAGTTTCGTTTTTTCCTGTATCAATTGTGGGTTAGTGTATCAGTTGGTTTGTTGAGAAAGTACACTCGACTACGTGACGTTTGAGTCGAGCGTGATGGTTATTCGAAACGATGAAGGAAACAATTCACTTTCGTTTTGGAATTTACTTGTTATTATTATACAAGAAACGAGTTTTATTGAGCAATTTGAATCTTTATCTTAATAATTTTGCCTTAGACTCTATGCAAGGAATTTTCCTGAAAAGATAATTTGTAATCGTCTGTAAAGGAAGTGGCTACTTGTTATTCTGTTTGTCATATTTAATGAAGTTATCAGAAATGTAGATAATGACAAGAGCCAACAGCAATGAAAGTACAATTTGAAATCTCTGAAAATAATTGGTAAATAACGCTGATGTAAAATTATTTATGCTGTGTATTAAATTTTACATGTCAGTGTTGTTAATCATACATTTTTTTGCATAAAAATATCGATAGATTTCTTTAATACAAGTAAAGAAATGAATTTAATCAATGAAAAGAGTATTTAATTTTTCAAATACTTATCAAAGTTTATAAAGAAAAGCGTATAAATACACGGAGAAATTATTTAATTCTGTTATAAGTTACACTTAAAAACTAATTTGAGTAAGACATAAGATATTTTTAATATTTGCTCTAATAACAAGTCTCAAGACGAAAAAAAAATATTTTTTGCGATTTTCTTTTTTAAAACAATTAGAATTCTAGTGGGATCTTCATTTTATGAACTTTTTTCTGGAATCAAGAACCTGGTATATTGAAAAATGAATCTCTATTCAACGAATTTTCCACATAATGAACTTTGGATATAGGAATGGATTTAGTGGCTTTGTTAGATAGAGGTTCGGTTATATTTTGCAATCTACTACGATTTTCGAAATGATTTAAATTTAGCAGAAATACTTTAGGATATTTGATACATATAACACTTGTAAGGATCTTGCCTCCACGCCTGGAGATGTGGGAGAATGGAAAGGAAGACTAGCCATGTTCAACATTACTTAGTTTATTTGCAACACAAACAACACAGGTTTGATCAATCAAAACCAAGAGATGCACCCAATTAAAGCAATATGTAGACAATGAACAAGGTACGCGAAATATGAGAAAACTTTAATTACCAGTAACACTTACTTCAATTCCTTCCTAGTTATCTGATCTATATTCAATCTCCAGTGACAAATCGTAACTTTAATTATCATCAAATACTAAAATATCTGCGTTACACTATAAATTTGATTAATCCTTGTTCCGCTAGTAGCCTATCCTTTCTCTCTCTTTCTAACTTGTGTGTGTGTGAAAGCCTATACTTTCCATAGTAGTCTTAATTTACATGTTCACATTATCTTCTTTAGAGGGAGCGTTTTAATAAAATAGTTTTTAAGGACCAAAGATTCCCCAACAGGATTTGTTAGTGAAAAGGTCGCGGATAGAGCCGTCACACACTGATAAATAAATTTGGTAAATATATGATAAACATGATTAAGTTATTTTTGTAAATCAATGATTTGAGAGTATAACATATTTTTCTTAATAAAAATTTTGATCAGTAATTAATACTTTAAATGAAAGAAAATAATACAAATACATTTGGACCTCTGTTTAATGAAGTCGCTAAATCCCGGAAAAAGTTTGTGATGTGGAAAATTCGTTAAATAGAGGTTCCTCTTTTAATATACTTTAAAAACCACATTAAACAAATTTTAAATTCATAGATACTATACGTTACTTAATAAAAGTAATTATTCATACTTTTTTTGAAAGTCAATATCTATTTATATTTTATATATCTCACCCATCAAAAAGAAATCTGCAAGGGAAAAAAACATTGTCCAGGAATATTCTCTCCCTCTCTCTCTCTCTCTCTATTCAACTTTAAAAAATAATTTTATATTAAAACAACTAATTGAGTTTTTTAACGAGAGATATTTTCTAATTCTAAGCCTTCGAGTCATTTTAAGCGTACATTATAATATAACCAGAATTTTAAGCATACACTACCACATGAGTCCTTAAATTTAATTATTGGTAAAATCTGTTACTTTTATTTGAATTTCTTGTTTGAAAAAATGTCACCATTTCATTGCTCTAGGTGAGTTAGGATCCTTGTAATACCAGTTCAAGGTCATTAATCCCTATGAAATGTGCTAAAAACGAGAATAATTTAAAAAATGTTCTGACATATTTTAAAAATAGAAAAGGAAAAATCGAATTACAAGAGAAAAACTTAGTTACATAGAAAATGCATTTCTCTATATATTTGGAGGTTATTTCACAAAAAAAATGTAAAATGCTCTTGGTTCTTGGAAAAAGTGGAACAGAGAAACTCGTAAAATAGAGGTCCGTTTTATGGAAATTCAACAGTAAGTTTAAATGTATGTATTGAATGAAACTGATTTCTTAAGAAAAAATGTTATACAGTTATTTCGGAAAATATTTTTCATGGCATTCAGAAAATAAAAAATAAAGAAATTTGACGAATTCCACATTTGAAACAACGAAATAAATTTCTTCTTAATTACTTTATGAAGTGAATAAGACAATTCATTTGTTTCATTTAAACACAACAATGTTATAAACAGTAAACAATTCTCGTCTTAACACGTAAATAAGCCAAGGCCATCTTCTAATTAAAAATACATTTACAAATGTGTCGGGTTTTTATTTGTTAAATTTGTGCAATTAGTTTTTTCTTTTTAAAAGATTTTAATTGCGATATAAATGCTTTTACAATTTTATGACAAGGAATGATTAAAGTATTTATCATTTTTAATTTATTGTACTTTGGTTAGTCAAAAATAATAAATCTTTATTTAGCTTTAAAAATATATTTATGAATGGTGAATCCTCTAAAGCAGTGCTCCCCAACCTTTTTATCGCTGCGGACCTGTCGACGTTTGATAGTTTTACCGCGGCCCGCTGAGGGTGGGACATGTTGATTGTTTACTTTTTAGTTTGTTTTAATTTAACAATTTTAATTTAGTTTATGTTTAATTTAGTTAATTTTAATTTAACTATGCCTTCAGAATAAAATATAGTTTCACCAAAAATGAATAAAAGTGATTTAACGTGAAATATAAAGTGATTGACGAGGAAAGGCAAAAATCTGAGAAAAACGCACCGCTTTAAATAAAACGGCAATAGTTTAATATTCTTTAGGCAACCCGGCACCATTTGATCCGTGGACCGTTACCTTACCGGGGGTTGGAGATTACTGCCCTAAAGAAGCCCAGTGGCTGAGTAGTAGTGCATCGCGTTCCCACACCACTGGTCCGAGGTTCAAACCACGCGCTGGGTAAGGTCCATTCACCCTTTCATCCCTTCAGAGGGTCAATAAAGGAGTACCAAGCTTACTTGGGAACTTGACGCTGGGGTTTCGCGCCAGACTGACCACTTGACTGGAACATCTGCTCATGCACCTCAAAGCCCAAGGTCACGTATACTGAGATGGGCACAGTAGACCTTGGATCTCATGGGCTGTTCGCCACTGAGTTAAGTTAAATTAAAATTCCTCTAAAGGTCATAATGGTCAAATAACAATTGTTTCTAGAAATGAAGCATTTAAGTTAAATTCAACCAAAATGCTTATATTGGGAAATTAAGACTAAAATAAATTTGCATGTATGGACCACGGTAGCATAGTGGAATCCGTGACCACCGTGTCATGAGTTTGAGGTTCAGTGCCACTAAAGACCATCCGTGTAGAGCAGGGGTCGGCAACCTATTAACTGCGGCGTACCAAACCAATCTATCAATAGGATTCAGCATGTCACACAGTAGGACATTTTTGAAACAGTTTCATTTCCACGATAATGCTTGCAGATTTAGACAATAGAGGTCAATATCATATAGATTTATAGTTTTGTTATATATTAATTGTGCAAAATTTTAAGATATTTCTGAACATAAAAATAAATAGCATAAAATACAGCTATTTCTTCACAAAAATAAAACTGATTAAAATACACTGCTCAAAACAATTAAAGGATATTGTAAGTTTTATATAAAATAAAGATATAAGCGATTTTTTTTTTGCCGAAAATGGAAGAAGAGAATCACAAATGCAAATTTTTGATTTTCAAACTGTGGAGTATGCTAATTTTGAGTTCGACGTCAAAAACGTCGCTTCAGAGGACGAGTGAAATTTGACTTTCAACTGAAATGAAGACAAGGATAATCGGCATTCAGTGACTGCTTTGTTTCGATGAGTATGATGTCTCAGCGAAGTCATTTAACCGATTCAGAAGCTAGGAGAGTTGTTGTTAGGTTAGAAGGGAGCCAAACTCAAGCCGAAGTAGCGCAAGCCATTGGAGTGTCAGAGTGATTTCCAGGATCTGGAACCGTTTTTTGGAGACTGGAAGTGCAGGCCGAAGACCAGGACAAGGTCGTAGACGGGCAACAACGCCCAATGAAGATCGTTATTTAGTGTTAACGGCTCGGAGACACCGAAATATGAGCGCTACTCTTCTGCAACAACACCTTCGCTCGGCTACTGGCACCACGGTTTCAACTCAGACTGTTCGAAACCGGCTCCATGGTGTAGGTCTGCAAGTTCGCCGAACGATGGTATGTGTTAGACTAACATCGAGGCATGTGAACTGGAGGAGAAATGAATGGAGCAATGTTCTTTTTTCTGATGAGTCTGGTTTTTCTGTTTATCCGGATAATAGACATATTTTCATCTGGAGGGACCGTGGCAGTAGGAATAATCCTGCGTTTGTGCACAAAAGTGTCAGATTTGGCGGTGGGGAAGTGTTGGTGTTTGGTGGCATCTCTATTGACGGGCGCACAGACCTCTACATCATTCGAGATGGATCTCTGACTGCTCGACAATATAGGGATGAGATCTTTAAACCTATTGTAGTCCCTTACGCTGCAGCAATTGGAGATGACTTCATTTTAATGGACGATAACTGCAGGCCACATCGTGCTAACCTGGTGGAGGATTTCCTGGCCGCCAACCACTCCCACAAACTCTCCAAGGACTGGAAAGAGCTCTCCTCGAAGAATGGGACAGAATACCCCAACTCGTGATTAATAGCATCATTGACTCCATGCCTCAAAGGTACTCAACATTGCTGGCCGTCCGTGGAAACCATACCCCCTACTGAAAATGATTTCCTTTGAAGAAAACACCTTTTCTTTTCTTATTTTTTTCTCATATGCACAAATTGTGTTTTTTTCCTTTCGTACACAAATGCGCAATAAAATGCATTTTTTTCTGCCAAACATGTGTAATTTATTCTCATATAACCTACTACGTCGGTCGACCATGTATCGATCAGCTAAAAAGTTTCCCAGCCACAAGATCCACCTAAAACCGCAATATCCTTTAATTATTTTGAGCAGTGTAGTAAGTATATTGTGTATTTTAAAACATATTTATTATATAAAATAAGAAATAGACAACTTAAAATATAAATATTCCCTTTCATTACAGTTAAATAAAAAGATAAATAAAATTTTAATACGAACCTGGTGCTTGCACTGCTCTACTTTCATATCGCAAAATCAGGGGTGTAATTAGTGATTTTAAACTCGACACAATTCTGAGCATTCAGTTGTTAAACAATTTCTTTGCGAATTCGAAATATTCTTCATATTAGGAAAGATTTTTTACTTAGATATGTAGATTTATAAAAGCGAAAAGCAAAGCACGTGCAAAAAATTCTTTTTTCAAACATTTAAATATCTCCAATAATGACATTCAATAATTTACAAAATAACTGTAAATTTATCTTAAGAGTTATCTTTCATATTTTCTCGTAATTTCGTACATGTCCATAATTCGGAAGATGTTTGCTAAACAAGGTCTATTACAAAAAAAAAATTTACTAACTTCTATTCACTCGAAAATTGACAAACTTTGTAGAATAGTGTAAAGTGCCTCTAAGAATTGTACCGCGTGCTGTAATGTTCCGGTCCCTGGTCTAGAGACAGTGACATAACGGACAACATTTGGGCCTCCCTGCAAAGTCAGGTTTTGGGCAGGTTGGATTTTACAGAGAGTTAGGTACTTGGTGGCTGTCAGGCTGTGGACCCCCTAGAGCCATGCCCCCGCAATGCTGTGGTGGCGGGGATGTACGTTACACCCCTGTGTAGAGGGACCCAAAATCCTCCCACCGTTTATATGGTGTGGTAGTCTGAAGAAAAGGGAGTGCCGGTTCAGATATCATCCTCGTCGTTTGACCGAGGTTTTCAATTTTGAGTTATCATCTCTTCTTGCTGATGATGAATGTTGAATAAAAATATTTTTATTGCGTTTTTAAATCGTAATTTATTAATAAAACATGTTATGATATATTTCAAAATAGCTTGAATAATAGCAAATGTGAATAAACTGTTGAACTTGAAATGACCAATTCATTCTAACTGAAAATAGAAAATCGTACCAAAAGTAAGTTTACATAATTATATGATTGACGTTATGCAGTGTTATTTATTGCAACAATTTAAACTGTTATGACACTTTGAATTGCATAAGAGTTTCTTACTTAAACTTAATTTGTCAACTGCATTTAGTCGTGGAACACTTCTTAATGCAATGACATCGGCTTCTGATTTCGACTTCCACCAGAGCATGTCTGTGAATGACGACATACACTGGTCATAGCCCGGATATATAAGAATATAATCAAATATTTGGTCTGCCACTGGGGTATTTGGTATGTGTTGACATTCACCAGAAAAAGTCATCCCTTCAATTTCGGACATTCTCAATAACATCGCCGTATTCAAGATTTTGCATACACAAATATTTTTCAATCTTTTAGTATAAATTAAATTACATTTACAAAAAAAATATTTGAAATTAAATTTTTTTAAAAGAAGAAACTCTAAAAATATCAGTAAGTTTTCTTAAGTTGATTTATGTGTTTAATTTTAAAACGAATATATATCGCTTAATCTAAAGCTAGGAGGTGTATATATAATCCCATAGTTCTGAAATGTAAGGATTGAAAGTTCTTTATAAAGATTTGAGGTATTCGACTACTTGTGACAACTTCTTTTTAAAAAAAATGGAATGGAGATTTTTTTTGCTGGTTTTTAGATTTATTTAGTACATCTTAAGAAAAGTATGCCAAAATTTAAGAAAAGAAAAGAAATTATTATTACTAAAATGAGAAAAAACTGGTAACATTTACAAAAATTACATAAACGGGGCCCATTCTGTACAAAAAGTTAATGAACAAATTTTCAATTTTGATACGTTGCTTAGCTGTTCATTTTTGAAATAACCTTCAGGATAAGGAATGTTTTATTTTTTACATAAACTAGATAATATTATATATATAAACTTTATATAATATTAGTATAATATTATGTAACGTGCACTTTATATAATATAGTTAGCACTTTATATAATATAGTTATTATATAAAATTGCTTTAAAAAGTGATTATATTCACATAAGAGACTGTAAATTCTGTAATTAAACAGTGATTGATAAATCTGAAGGTTAAAACACTCCTGTTATTATACAGAACATACACAAAAAATTTCAGTTAATTTTTTTCAAAATTTTTTCAGCAATCCCTGTTCCCGTTTCAGCATTTTTAAAAAAACATATTTGGAGTAAAACGCATTTTAAAATAGGACATCTTGCTTAAAGTAGAGGCATCGGCCTTTACTAAAACACTTGC